>RJWT010000327.1:0-72960 GCA_004365215.1 Cuniculus paca
TGCATATGTATCTCTATAACCTTGTGATCTCTTTCTCTCTTTTTAAAGTCACTAGCTTTCAGTTTCGAAGGTTTCCCCCTAATGACCTAACCTAGTCACTTGCCAAAGCCCCATCCCTAAACACCATAATGAGTTTCAACTCTGTTAATACCATTTAACATAGGATTCTGAGGAGTGAACTTCTTCATGAGTTCAAGGAAACAGCCATATTCTAGCCACAGCAGTAGATTATCAGAAGTGAATAATTAGTCCTTATCTGGGTGAAAAGGGAGATAAAGATTATTGGTGCCAATGGTGATTTAACCCTTCCATTGTTCTCACCCATTAGGGTAGTGCTGGTGAACCTTTGGCACACATGCTGCAATGGGCACACAGAGCCCTCTCTGTCAGCACATGAACCAAGTAAATGTGTTGTTTTTCCTAAGTGAAATCTTCAGTGTCCAAGTTTAATTGCAATGTTGGTGCTTTGTGCTAAATAAGTGGATTTTGGGATGCAGTTTGAGCACTCAGTCTCTAAAAGGTTCACCATCACTGCCTGAGGGGAACTCACACATTCTGTCTTACTGTGTATAGAGGCTACATAAAGGGAGTCAACTTCCTTGCAGAGAAAATGGGACAAGGAATGAAGATGAATTACATAGCTTTTGTAATCTTCCTAAACTCCTCAGTGATACCTTATAAATAAACAACACTAACTATATATGAGAGCTTAAATTTCATGATGAAAATCAATTTAAGTTAATTGTACTGAAAGTTTTATAAAATTGCACCATTTCTTCAATTGACTTTATATCCCAAAGCTCTCACAGGCTAGCTTTGTTTTGGATGACTTCCAAAAGTTTATAATCCTTATATCCCATTAAAACACATATGTGAATGTTTATGGTGTTGTTCAAACACAGAAACTAATTATCATTAATGAGGAATGCTAAAAATCATACAGTTTTTGTAAGTCAACTGTTCAGTAGGAGGAGGAAAAGGAAAAATATGTTTGGTATTCCTTCCTGTAAATACAGACATACATGGAAATTTATCCAAATTTATGCCAATATTCCATCTTTGGGATATATGTTAGACTTTACTGATTACAGGTGTTTTATCTTAAAGTATCTTTTTAATTAAATATCAGCAAGCACCACTATCAAGAAAACTCAACCTTACCAATACTTGCTTATAAATGAATACAAGGGTATTTAAGAAACATTCCAGGGGTAACTGTGGTAATGAGCCACTTCATATCCAGCATATAGTCAATTTGTTTTCTTCTTCAGAGAAAACAATTAGCATTGTACACTGCTGCACATTCACAGACACCATGAAGAAAGCACCAAACCATGAGAAAATTGTTTTTCCCTTAAGGGTCCATTGGCCTAACTGTGCATTTGCCAATATTTTATGTCCTTTTCATCTATCCAGATGTTTACACAAGCAATTCCTTCAACTGAAATGCTTTTCACAGTTGTCCTTATGGCAGTCTCTCATTTAGCATCTTGTATTTACTTTCCCTGGCATCTGTATGCAGGCAAAAATGATGGTCTGTTCACCTACATATGCAACATTTCCACTACACTTCGAAATATTTCTAAGAAAACTCTTCATTATAATTTATTTTAGCTATGGGCTAATCATTTTCTCCCTTGAATAGTAACTTAATGAAAACAAAAGACTTTTAAGTCATCTTTTTATCCTTTTTTTTTAATGTGCCTTGTTATTTTTGATTGAATGTCAAACATTGTGTGTAAAAGAATGGAAGAGAGGGAAGTAAATGATATTAACACCCAGAAATAGATACTCTTCTTGTTTAATGAGTCTATTAGCATACGTGATTGAGTCAGCCTAATCTGTTGTTAGTTGATTCTGATTTTGTCGTTGCTATAGTTAATCTCCAGCACAGACCATCATGTCCTCCACATAGCTCCAATGGTGGGCTGCTCTTGTCTTGTCCACTGTTTGGATCTGGGGTGCTAAAAGGTACTGCTTCCTGTTCCTAGTATATCCTCAGATGTCAGCAGCCCCTGAAAAACTGAATCATTCTTATCCTCTTCCAGCAGTAGATTGCTATTTCTTGTTACTAAGTTCTAGGTTTATGGTGGGGCCATTTACCCAGGGGGTTACTCAGTTGTCCTAATTGACCCTTGTTCTTAGGAAGGGTCTGTGAGTCAGGGGTTTGGGGGTTGGGCTTTCTTGAATTCCTGTCTCTTTTTTCCTTCCTTTTACCATAAAAGCTAAACACTGAGCAGGCAAGAGTTTCCTCCTCTTTTTCCAGAAGTAACAGATGTCTTCTTGGTATCAGCATAGGATTTTGGGACCATGAGTGTTTCTTCTTCCCTCACTCCAGAACAGAGGCCTTCTGCTTTTATTCTTGCCCAGAAACTTTAGATCTACCATAGGACTAAAGGATTTTCTACCCCTCCCTCGGCAGCTTAAGGTTATTGTTCCACATAAGAGGAGCCTCTGGGGAGGTAGGGGAGCTTTTGCACTGTCTCTGTGTGGTAGCTGGTTCTTTCCCATAGCTTTTGCCACTGCTCTGGGACTTCTTTCCCACTGCCAGTCTTGCATATGGTCACAAAGAAGAGAATTACAGGAAGGTATGGATCCTCCTTACATCTGGGGCTCCCAATTATTCTAAACAGTTAAGCTAGCCCACGCTCAGTCTTTAAGAATTCATAAAATGTAAGCTTCTTTCTTCTAACCATGTTACCCACATCCTACCAATGCCAAAACAGTTTGTGTATCCCACGTGTGTCATTCATTTTAACTCAGTTCATTTGGTTGCCTTGTGGCTTCAGCTCTCTGAGTGTAAAATGTAATGATTTTGTAGATTATCTGCTTTTTTTCATTGTTAAGGTGAGAGTGATATTCTTCTGTGTCTTTCTATATCCCAAATAGAAGTGGAACTCTCCTAGTATAGCCACCTAACCACCCCGGCACCCAGAAGAAGGCTGGACTGCAGAAGTTGCTGCTTAAACTGAATGGAACCTCATTTCCTTCCATTCACAAAACCCACTTATTATATTGCAGGGAGATGTTTCTATATTTCTTTAACATTTCTTAGTGTCTCCACTGAGAATGAAATGGTTCAGGAAAATTATTTTTGATTCTCTTGTCCTGACTTTTTTCCAGGACTCATATTAAACAGCAACAGATTTTAAACTTCAATTACTATTAATCCTTTCATCTCCACAGAGAAATAAGCCTGTCTCAAATCAATGTATAGGGTTATTTTAAGGCCTGAGAAAATCCTTTGTGCTCGTTGCCTGAAACAAAAATTCAGGTAAGACGACTATGATGACTTGTAATGGAAGTACTATTGAACTACTTTTTTTTTTTGTCATAGTAAAAAGAAGAAAATTATTTTTAAAATGTGCCACATTGGGAAAGTCACCTGATCCTGGTCTTATGGGTAAATGGGCCAAGCCAAAACGATGTCCCTGTGGTTGTGCACATCAGGGCTTTGCACACTGCCCTCCTTGCCTGTCTGGCTCTTCACAGTGATGGGGGAGAGAGCAGGCTATTTGCAGTGTTGAGAAAAATCAATTTTCATCTTCAAAAGATGAAACTACCAAGCAAGATATTGACTTAGAAATAAAGTGTTTCTTAAAGACTTCCCATATCCTATAAATGTCAAACCCAAAGCTAAGAGTTTGATGATTTAAATTTTATTGCTAATTTCAGACAAACACGCCAACCTCTGCCTCAAGAAAACAACTAGTTCTGTATAATTTTCTTGCCAAACAGTTTTGCCATGTACATATAACCACTGTTAGAATCCTCAGTGTCATTTTTTATTGATAAGTGTAATCTGATCCCTTTCTATTTATTTTCCATTCTAAGATTTTTTCTTCTTTGTCTCAATGATAAATTATTTCCATATTTTTATGATAAATTTTATAGGGATGGGGCTTGACATACTTTGGAGTGAAGTTTTTGCCATGCATAATATCTGTTGTTACCTAAACTTAAAGAAGTTGCACATTATTGCAAGTCGAGGGAGACTTTCTGGCTTTGAAGGCTCGATGGAGGTTAGCCAGAAAGACAATTGTTATCCCAATAAACAAAACAGAGGTGGGCAAAGTAGCACAGAAAGCATAAATCTCTCCCCAGACGTTGTGGGAGTGGAGCATAACCACCTCTGTGGCACCCAAGCCCTCCTACTTTTTGGGAGGAATGCTTGGAAGGTATCAAAGAGTTTGTTGTCAAGTTGGTTGTCTTGCTGTGTGCTTCTTAGAAGTCTTGTGTGGAGTAACTATCCCGATGTGAAGCATACACCTGGATACTATTTTAAAGACAAAAAAATGAGATGGGAAACAATGCAAAAGAATGAGGTTAATTTTTTTTAAAAGAAGACTCAGTATTACCTCAAATGTAATCAAACTAAATTTTCAATGGGAAAAGAATAAAAGACATTTTCCACTATTAACTCATGCACTGGAGCTTGTGAGAAAAACAGATTAGCTACAGATAAAATAAAGGAATTACTTCTCCCCCTGTACCTTTTGGTATATTATATGTTATGTTTCCAACCTGACTACACATATTTGAGAAACTACTATTTGCCAGAAACTGTGAAAAATGAAAGAACTAGAATTTCTTTTCTGCCTCAACGAGACTCCACACAATAAAAAATAACCTAATGTAGTCATCTTCTGTCCCCTAAATGCCACCCACCTCTGTTTCTCCAATCTCTGCACTCATTTTTCCTACCTCAGTGAACATCAGTTAGGTAGAATATATAGGGAATATTTTTGAGTAACTTCAGTGATAATAACTACAATTTTCACAAGTGTTTTCTTGGTATAAAACATTGTGCATCCAATTTGCATATATTATTTTATTCCTCCCAATAATCTTGCAAAATATTTTTAACACTTTTTAAGATTTTTATCATTGTTTAAACTGAAGCTCGAAGAGATGAATAGCTCTCTGCATTTCAATGAGGTCTCAGCCAGCCCTCACTCAGGTCGTTTCTTGAGTCCATTCACCACCTGTGTCCTTCTATGTGTCACGGGCATTAACAAGAACTTTGGAGCTTATGCCTGGGGTTTATTTCTAACTCTGTTGTGAGGTCTGCTGACACAGAGCTCTGTTACCCTGGGCGTGTTCCTGAACCTCTGATCGCCCAAGAGCTCCCCAGTAGCACATACAATGGTGATACATAGAGTAAGGCATTGTCTTAAGGATTCCACAAGATAGTAGCATACTTAAAAAGCTCCTAACTCACTGCAGTCACAGTACAAGAACTCCACGACATTATTATCATTTCCCATTGACACTTAATTTTCTAAACTGCCTTATTTTTTTCTGCTGTCTCATTGTACTTAGATTTTATTGATAACCTCTTAATTGTCTCCCTAACTCCTGCCTCACCTTACTCCAAATCTTCCTTGACATAATGATGAAGTAGTACTTCTAACATTCAGAATGAATCCTATCAATCTGCTGCTCAGAACTTTTCATTTTCAGGCTCAAATACAATGTCTTTAATGTACCACTATCTTCCCTGACCTGCCCCCGCCTGTCACACCTTCACACAAATGTTCTTTCAGCCACAAGGAATGTTGCTATTTCCTAAAGAGATTAGGCCCCTGTACAGGCTTTTCCTTGTCTAGAAAGCCTTTCCTTGCCTAATTTGCTTGGCAGACTCCTGTGCAACCCTCAAAACCAAGGATTCCATCCACCCAATCGCTATAAACATGTCCTCTTCCAAAAAAACTTTCCTCTATTCCCTTCTCCTTAAGATGGATGAATGCCCTTTGTAATTGCTTTTATAATATTTTAAGTATACTTTGATCACAACCCTTCGAATTTGTTTTTCTCATAAACACATAGGTTCCTAGAAGCAATTACATTGCCTTATTCTTCCATTTATTCCCAAGTTCATCACAAGGCAGGCAATAAATTGCTACTAAATGAGTGTGGAGGATAACTATGGATTCTTGGTGCATCTTTATGACCTCATTTGGGGGAAGCTGTTCCTTCCAGGATGATTTTTCAGTAACAGGACCACAAGAGGCTTTGGCATCTTACCTTATTTGCACATCTGTTTGCCAAAGGCTCACCTGAGTTCTAAGGCAGAAGAACAGTTTTCATCTTGCCAGTCTCAACTATTGAAGGGAGTCATCTGTGTTCTTGTATCCAAAGCATTGGATCACAACAAATGTGAAGAAAGACTTCCTTCTTGTCCCAGAGTAATGATAAACTCTTTAAAAAGTTTTTTGATCTTATTCAAAGGAGGATGTGGAACCAATTGATTATTTTGAAAACTGATGAATAGAAGAAAAGGACCTAGCATTTCCTTCAGCTTTTGTATATCAACAGCACCAATGGGGACAGGAAGGGCTGCCTCTTCATAAAAATATGCTGATCAGTAAACAGGAATTAAATGATAGAATTGGGGCAGTATGATTTTACACCCTAATGAGTTAATAACTCTGAACCTGAGTATCAGGAGTGTTAACATTACATAAGAGGGAAACTAGTTATCATGTGTCCCCCACCATGAAAAAAACCCAAACAGGATCTACTTTCTGGTAGAGGGATCACACCTGAATCTGATCTGGCCTCTGGATCCTGCTGTCAATTTGAAGAAAATACAGAGAACGCTGAGCCAGAGCCAGACTGAACGAACGGGGAACTCCATTGGAAAAAAAGGCCCAGACTTTTAAGAAGATAAAGAAAAGGATGTTATGGGAGAAGATTAGATGAAAAGAGGCTGAAAAACACACTAGATTTTAAAGACAGCCAAGTCTAAACTAAATTGTCTAAGAATTTTGATTCAGTGATGAAACTACAAGTAGAATGAAGTGATTTCTACAAGATTAGGATTACAATGACTACCAGGTATTGTTTTTATAATAAACTCATTAAATTATACATTTTTGGCATGGTTTTCTGTACCTGTATTTTATTTAAAAATATATGTGATAAAGGGCTCTTTTAAATGATATTTATAGGAGGCTAAATTAGTCTTCTTGGTTTGCAATGAAAAAGTCACAGACTGAGTAGACTGAACAGCAGCAATTTTATTTTCCCATCATTCTTCAGGTTAGAAATGGTCAAGGTGCCAGCAGGTTTGGCGTCTCCTGAGGCCTCTCTCCTTGCATTGTGGGTCACCCTTTCACGATATCTCTCCTTTGTTTTATATCTCTCCGGTCCCATTGGATTAAGCTGCCACCCTTATATACTTAATTACATCTTCAAAGGCCTTATCTCCACATATAGTTCCACTGAGGGTCAGGACTTCCATATAATAATTGTCACATAATTCAGCTCATAATAAAGGCCAGTTTTTCTGTAACTGTTTTTACTTCTGTCCACCAAAAGACTGCCTTGGAAAATTATTTTAAAAATGCCTTGGTGGAAGAATTTATTTCCCACCATTTATTGACTGCCCAACATGGGCCAGGAGTTGTTGGACGTGCTAGAGATTCAATGTTAAACAAAGTATGCACAATTCTACTTTTCACAGATCTTGAAATCTAGTTGGGAAGCAAAGAGTATATAAACAAGGTAAATAAAGCATATTGTATTTTAGGTAGTGATTGGTGCTCAGACAAAGCAGCCAGTAGAGGACTTAGAGAAAGTGAGTTGGATTGAAGACCTAAAAGAAGTGAAGTTGGGAGCCTTGTGTAGCTGGAGGATGAGCATCGCAGGGAGGAACCACAGCAAAAATGATGGCTGTGAGATGTGGTGTGCCTGGTGTTCTGAAGAAATGGTGAGGAAACCAGTATAACTGGAGCATAGTGAATAAAGGAGAGAAAGAGATGATGTCATGTCAAGGCCTTGGGGCCATGCAAAGGACTATGACTTTTCCTCTAGAGGAAATGGAGAGAGATTGAAGGATATTTGAACAGAAGGATGAAATTCCCTGACTGCCATTAGTGGCATCATTTTGGTTGATGCATCATGAGTAGACTAAATATGGACAAAGATGAAACGAGGGAGAACAGAAAGGTGATTCTTGCAATAACTTACACAGGAAATAGAAAATAAGAGAAATCAGGGTGCTCCAAGGTTTCGGGCCTGAACAACTGTAAGGATAGAATTACCAAGGCATAGTTGTGGGGTGGAATATTAGTTCGGTTACAGACATGTGACATTTGAGATGTCTAGCTTTGGAGCTCAAGGAAGTGGTTGGGAGACATCTGCATGTAGACAGCACTTAAAACCATAAGACAGGATGACATTACCAACGATAAGCATATGGAGAAAAGAGATGAGTTGCAAGAAGTGATCTCTAAGACATTCCAGTGTCAGATGGAACAGAATAAAGAAAAGGGGAGACTGAGAAAGGAGAAAGAAGAGACAACCAGGGGTGCAGTACAAGCAGGGGAATGGGAGGGGAGGGTTGACCGTGGGGTCAGCTGTAGTGGCGCATCTGTAAGATGACGACTCCGAAATGACTACTGATGCCAGCATGCAGGGGGCATTGATGACTTTGACAAGTCCAGTCTTGATGGAGGTGATTGCAAAGACTAGCTGTAGGAGACTCAGGAGCAAAACTGGGACAGTAAATAAGTGCAATATTTTCAAGGAATTTTACAACAAAAGGAAGGAAGGAGAAAAACGAGGAGGTATGTAATTTGTGTAGGGTATTTTATGAAGTCTGATAGGTTTCTGCTATGTTTGTGTGCTGTCTTTCTAGAATAGTAACAATGACAATAATAGACAAATGTTGCATTTCTACTTTGGCTGGCCTGGCTCTTTAAACACTTAAATAGCACTCTCAATCTTCATCACTATTCTGTGAGAGAGATGGAATAGTCCCAGTGTATGGGTGAAGAAACTCAGGCAGAAGAAAGGAGAACCTGCTGTATATCACCCAGCTGACAAGCCTTTGAACTAGACTGGAGCTGGGACATTTGACCGTTACCCAAATTCTGCAATCTCCCCATTTTAGGTCTATATTTAATGTAATAATTTATGTTGACAACAGCACTGGAGAGTGCTCAGGTCTAGGGCTATTGTCTGGTGTGTCAGAAAAAGAAAGAACAGAAATAATCACAAGGTTAATACTTATAAAAATGCTATGTAGGCATGATAGCCTATTAACCCAGAGAAAAATGTTCTTCAGCAGCTGTGATGGAAAAAAAGCAAATTTTCTTTTTCTTTAGTAGCCTAGCAAAACAATGCTGCCAAATAGACATTGGCAGTAGAAACCTTTGAAAATTTGTTTCTTTCATTCTCCATTTTTTTTTACTCTGTTCTCTCTGTCTCCCTGAACTCTCCATTAGTTAATTGCTTAATGAACAATCTATGATTAGAATTTTTGTTTAACACTTTACTTTCTCTTTTCCTCCTTTAGCCCTAAAAAATAATATCCTGAGCACACTTGTTTTTTCTCAGACATCCATCCATCCATCCATCCATCCATCCATCCATCCATCCATTTATTCACTCTTTCTTTTACTCTTTATTCTTGACTCCAATACTAAAGTGACCAAAATAATTTAGAGGAATGTATTGTCCTTTATTTACTTCCTCTGTGTATGGAGCAAGGGCCGTTAGTGATGAGGAATCATGTCAGTAGAGTGTGAAGAGGCAAGCTCATGGAATTGCAAGTAAACACTTCATTGCAAACGAAATGTATAGGCCAGAGTCTATTAAAATTTTTTGAAGTTCTGAGGTTTGGAAATAGAAAACAAGACTTTTGATGATGTGAAAACTCACGTAGCCAAATGCTTTGTGAATTAATGAGTTTTTTCAATAAAAATGCAGAAATCATATTATTGTTAAATGGAGAACTGATGAAAAGCAATTATTGGGGTGCTGTGTACTTTAAAAGAGGATTGGATTTCAGAAAGAGGACCATCAGCCGGCATCCCTTATTTTGCTTTGTAATTGCAATTTCTAGCCCATGTGAACAATTGCGTGACCCTTGAGAAAAGAATTAGTGATTGCAATCATAGTCCCCTAATCAGGCATCTTGAAAGGAGATATAATTGAAAAATCTTTCTCTTATACAAGGCTTGCCAACTAGTTTTGCAGTTTCTCACATACGACTGCTATGATTTAGTGTTTCAGGTTTGCTAATAATCCTCTAATCAAATTAAATCAAATATGGAAGTTGAAATAAAGTGCCATCTACAGAAAAAGGGAGTGGCTGTTTTAATTGCTGTCTTTTTATATGAAGCTTCAGTTCTTGGAGTAAATCTATGGCAAAAAAGAATTGTATCCAAGGTGAGAGCCTGGATCCTCAGACAGTTAAAACTGATGAGGCAAGGACATTGTATGTAATTCACTATGGAAAAACAGGTGTGATATTATTCAGCTATTTTGGACTTATTTTTGATGGAATGGGTCTTTTTTTCCCAAATGTAATCATATTTTTGCAAAGATATTTGTTTTAGGAATCTTGTCAGAGGGGATCTGGCTGTGACATAAAAGCCACAGCATCTTTCACCTCCCTTCTGCTTGTAATCAACCATTCTCCAGCAGAATCAGGAGAGTCATTTATATGGATAAGCACCTGTTGTTGGAAGCGGTGTTTTAAATCTGATATAGAGAAATAATTTAAGGCCCAAATGAATTATTCACTCTAAATAAAACACAGAGCTGGCTTTAAGTTGTTACTTAACAGGGTAGTTTTCTTGAAATCTGCTAGTTCTGTTAACTCTTTCATTTAAAGAAAGCCTGAGCATTATGGGAGCTTTTGAGTGTCTCTGGATTTCAGCTGATTATGTTCCATTCCTAGCTAGGTCTATCAGGCTGCCTGTATTTGGACGTTTCTAGGTTTTATCCTTTTATAGTTGAAGTAAATTCATTTGAAAACAAAAACTTTCTTGTTTAAATACCTGAACATATTTACTCTTTTCCTGGATTAACATTAAGGAGGTCATAGCAAAAACTCTAATGATCAAACAGCATAGAGTTTAAAGGATGCCAACAAATAGATAATGACTTTTAAGAATTATCGTATGCATGTTTTGTAACAATATTATATTTATACAATGTATTTGCATGATTCTTAGTTCATTAGTATTACTTTGTATTTATGCTTTTCTTTTTCTCCCAAGATGCATAGGTTTTATGTGAATCTTTCACTTTGGCTTAGGGATTTGAAAATACAGTACTGAAATAACTAGACCGAGACCTACCATTCTCATTTTACTCTGGCCTTTCTCACATCAGTGGTTAGAATGATTTTAAGTCACTCCTGTCAGGACTTGAGTCCAACTACCATCTCAGAGGTAAAAAGTCAAGGGGTAATCCATTTAGCCAGTCTGCTCTCCAGGTAGAATTGTGATCACTATTACATATATTTTATGTGCTCCCTTCTTTATCCAAGAATTGCTGTAGTTTAAGTTAAGACACAATTCTCATTGTGATTCATGTTTCTCTGGATCTTAAAACTATGGAAATTCTTTGGGCAGAAAATAGGCATGTCTGGTTATTGTGGAAAAGTTCTTTGAAAGCCAATTTTAGGTGAGCTGCTGAGATTTTGCAGCATTGAAACACTTGCTCCGAAAATGGTCCACTCCTTTGAACAATGTTAGGCAGCGAGTTGAATCAGTCTTCAGTTTCCTGAAATTTAAACTTCTCTTGTGCTTTTTCTACTGTCTGGAATGAAAAGGATCAGAAATCAAGTAAAATTAGACATTTCAATCTTAACTCATATTTAGAACTAAAACTTTATTTTCTCTCTGTGAGATGATTTATTTTCTTTGTGACATAAAGCATTTATATCGAGATAGCCAGAGAACTTCACTAGGTTTAGGTAAGATCTTGTTTGTATGAGTTTGGTCGTGATTCCATCCTTTAAGTTTGATTCTTCCTATGCTGCATTTCATTGCAAGATTACTATGAAAATTTTAGAAGAAATGATTATCAAACGAATAATATATAAAAGACTGTTTCAGATTCCAGTAGAATCTTTAGGTTGAAACCTGACCTTATATTGACTCAGGAATCTAAGACAAAAGCAATAATGGGTTTTTGCCTCTTTCTGTGAGGATAATAACTTTGCATCTCTTTACGTTGAATATTAAGACTTGGAGTATAAAAACGTATATCTGAATAATTAGATGCAGAAAGTACACTATAGGCATTTCATAAATTTTTTTTCTATAGATAAAAAATGAAAAGTAGATAACAGTTTTCCGAGGTAAGGCACATTGGTAGTAAAGCACATGGATATGAAGCACCTATTTCATGATTTCTACGAAGTATTGACTCTCCTAACGCTATCAGGACTTCGTATCGGCTGCCAAGATGATATATGTGCCTAATATGTTCTCACCAAATCACAAGAGTTTATTTTAAAAACAATCAAGAGAGAGACAATTATATGAAAAGCATTTATTGATGAAGAGGTTATATAATGTACAATGGAAAAGCTGATTAAGCATTTCTGAAATAAAAGCCTATTGTTTGCTGAAAGATTCTACTCTTCTTCAACTGGTTTCCATTATTTTCAAGTTGACAAACTGTAATCAATAGTCTGTTATTGGTCTGATAATTAACAGATAATGGCCTGATTCTATGAATGGTAAATGCTTGGTACTAATTAACATTTGTTTTGATTACTTGATATTTAGTTGTCAAAGGCTGCTGTTGTAGTGACATAGAATGTCAGAAAAGTTTTTTTTGTTGTTGTTGTAGCTTTTGACTGACACTGGAAATAACTTTTTTTTTTTTTCTCTGTGAAGGGATGCCTGATTCTTTTAGTGCTTACTATGATGTAACTACAGTAGTCTGAGAATCATCTAAGGCCTTGAGGATTTCTAATGAATTGTCACTGTAACCTCTCAGTTTTGAGAAAGAAACAAAGAGTGAAAAAGGATATGTATTCTAAGTGAAAATGGTGAAATTCCAGAATAAGAACTAAGAATGCTAAATGTAGTTGATTGATATATAACTGATTTAATTAAAATTTAAGTGGTGATATGAAGTTTTAAAAGTTTCTGGAATTATATAATGTATTTTACAGTCTTTAAAAATTAACTTATTATTTTCTATTTAAGAAGATGTTTTACTGGAATCTCAAAGTACATGGTCATCTGCACAGCTGCCCAGTGGGTCACCATTGTGAAACTGAAGTATTTCCTAAAAAGACTGGGATGTTTGTGTTTTCTTCTAATCAGAAACTTCCTGTTTGTTCTCCTGCGTTCCTAGAGGCATTACTAAGTGAAAGCCTGTGGAGACTCTGGATGCAGATAGATTTGTCCTTAAGTTTCTTGCAGAAAATTTAGGGATAAATAAATACCCGTATGAATTGCTGATATACCCTTCCTCGAGAGCTTGTTTTTGTGGGCTCTAGCTTTAAGGATAATTGCTCGCAAAGTTATTTCAAACAGGGAGACTAAAGTTTTCACAAAGGAAACCTAAACATTTTCAGAAACTCATCTTTAAGCATGTGTCTTAGTATTAGTCTCAAAACTGGATTTTTCTTCTGAGTCTCATTTTTCTTTCTTAGCACGTCATGTCCCAATTGATGATGTAAATCTAAATCTGCAGCCTCCTCTTCAACTCACTGATTTTATATTGCTAATGAATGCGTACCAGATGTGTTTGATGTCTGTGATATATTTATTTATATTAACTACAATAGACATACTAGCTGGATTTGGGATTTGAATTGTTCTTTATGAATTCTGTAGTGCTATGAAGAAGTTAAAAGAATTAGATACTTTAAGAAAGGTGAAAAAGAGGAATTTGATTTGCAGTTGGGTTAACTTTGGAATACATATCATTATAGATGTTCCATATTGTTATGTTATGTATTACATATACATTATGTAACCCATGCAATTTTTCTGGTCAGTATTTTTTCTTGGACATCAGGTCCCTTACATCCTTGGCAGACTGAACTTTGAATTTTCTCCTTTCATTATGCTTTACCCATATGATTTCAGTGGGTAACACTTAATTAAACTTCATCTCCTCTTTTTACGCTCCAGGTATTATTATGCCTCTCCCTCCAAGAAGTAATTTGGGCGCTGTTTACTGGAGCTGTGAATTTAACCATCTCAATCCCATGCTATTGTAGGATGACTATAATAAGATGTATTGACATTTCTCTGGAACATATTTTTGCTTCTATTGTTTGTTTTTTTGCCAGAATGCTGAATGAACTGTTTATATTGTAGCACATGCAAATAAAAACCAGTTTCTTCTTTTAGGACAATGATTGAGGTAAGTTATTTCTTTCAGTAAATGTCCTTAGAGCTGATGTTTTAAAATAAAAGGAATTCTGGAGAGGAGGTTTAAAGAACACATGGTACACATGGCATGATTAGAAAATATGGTGAATGTTTAAATAAAGGTAAAACTGTTACAGTAAGAGACACATTACCGCTACTCCCCCTCAGTATACGCCACCTCATCTCCAAACACACCCTTATCCCAACATTTTTGCCACTTTCTGAAGCAGTTCTGGGAGGCTTCTTTTGTGAGAATTTTTTCTTGACTATCTCAATGTCCCGAATCGATTCAAAATGTTTACAGCAATTTCTATCGAATAAAAATGCTATGGTATATTCTTACCCACCTTATTCACCAAATCTGGCACAATACAACTATTTTGGGCTCTTCCTCAAAATCAAAATGACGATGAAAGGTAAATGTTTTAAATCGATTCAGGACATCGAGGCAGCCACAACAGTGCAAATAAAGACATTTGTGAAAGAGGATTTTCAGAACTGCTTCAGAAAGTGGTAAACACTATGGGATACTTATGTTTGAAGTGAGTAGAGCATTTTAAAGGGGATTATTGGTAATGCCTTCTACTGTAATAAATTTTATTGCAAAAGTTTTTATTTAAAGATTCACCATACCTGGGTGCATGCCTGTAGTTCCAGCACTTGGGTGCCTGAGGCCAGAAGATCACTGAGAGTTCCAGGCCAACCTGAGCTACACAATGAGGCCCTGTCTCCAAAACACCAAAAATCAAAAACCAAAACACATTCACCATACATTTGGGACAGAAACAAAGGCGATCTGGAGCTAGAGCAGGGCTTTATCGTTCCTCAACTGGAAGAAATCCAACCAGACTTTTCCATATTGTAGGTGTACACATATGTATCTCAGATTTCACCCATATTATGTTTTGTGTTTTATACATAAATCATGACTTTGGCTGTTTCCTAAAATAATCCTCAGAAGGGAAAACATATACATATATACAGAAAAGACTGGAAGAAGCTAAGGAAGATAGAGAAATGGGATATGGTATGATGCTCTTTGGGATTTTGTGCTTTGTTCTAGCCCCATAGCAGGTGAAATGATTCACAAAAGGGCCTGAGAAATATAACCAAACACACTATCTACAGTTTTTGCTAATTCAGTGTCCACAGGGTACAATGAAATCCAACAAACCTTGCACTAAGGACAGGTCCCTTTCAGGCTACCACATTAGAGTTGATGACTCAAGATGGTACAAGTTCCAATCTTTCAAGAGAAGACATATAAGGTCACTTGAGGTTAAATTTCTTTGAAGTCATTTCAAAGCTTTTCTTTTAACTATTGTGGAAGGCATACCACACACCCCCAACCTATGGGCCACCTTTCAGTTTAAGCCTCAAGAGAATGACAAACTCAGCATCGAGCATGAGAGAATATTGTGGGACAAACTGGATTCAGTGGGTTCTTTGGGAGACATCTGATGATTAAAAGTTCAGCCTATCCAGGGCAGTATTAGGGGATAAATACCATGGTAATCAAGATAGGTTTCCCTCTGACCACATTAAGGAAGACTTTCTAGTTCTTTCATATACCTAGTGCAATAGCAATAGTTTTTTTCATTTTTTTATTTTAAAGAGAATAGAACAAAACAGAACAAAATAAAGCAAATGAAAACAGAGTAGACTCAAACACAATACCGCATTTCAAAACAGAACACAGAAAGCTATACAGGTCTTCAGAACATAACAACAGGAGATTGACTATGGTTACCTCAGTGTCTCTTGCTTACCTCAAAATGGTTGTTCATGCATTTACAGACAATAAACTCAAACAAAACAAAGCAATACAAAACCAGATAAAACAAAAGAGCACTACAGGCCATCAAGTTGGCCAACAAGAAACCAGCAATGGCTACCGTAGTGTCCCATTTTTCAAAAGAGCTGCTCCTATCTTCTCACATATTGCAATCAAATTGTAGGAAAGGGACTTAAACCAATCAAATCAAATAATAAAAGCACCGTTGGACTTCAGAACCTTTTTTCCATATTTATCGGGAATTTTCTATCTTATTGAGTCTTTCAGTTTCTTACACTAGGGAGATAATGCGGTGTTTACACATGTGGGTTTGGTTTATTTCACTTATGAGTATGGTCTCAAGTCGCATCCATTTACCTATAAAAGCCTCAAGGTGATCATTTTTTATAGCTGAATAGTACTCCATTGTATAAAAGTACCACATCTTCTTTATCCAATCCTCAATTGATGGGCATTTGGGTTGTTTCCAAGATTTGGCTATTACAAATTATGCTGCTATAAACATGGGTGCACATATATCACTGTGATAAAATGATTTCACTTCTTCTGGGAATATGCCCAGAAGTGGAATAGCTGGGTCAAATGGGACTTCCATTCCTAGCTTTTTGAGAAACCTCCAGACTGACCTCCACAGTGGTTGCACCAGTCTGCACTCCCACCAACAGTGGAGAAGGGTTCCATTTTCCCCACAGCCTCTCCAGCATTTATTGTTGGTGGTTTTCTTGATCCTGGCCATTCTTTCTGGAGTGAGATGAAATCTCAGAGTTGTTTTAATTTGCATTTCTCTAATGACCAATGATACTGAACATTTTTTCATGTATTTATTGTGCAATAGCAATAGTTTAGATTCCAAGTGTCCCCCAAAAGTCCACGTGGTGATGGCTTGGTCCCTAGTGTAGTGTTATTGGGAGGTGGTAGGGGGTGTAGTGGGAGGTCTTCAGGTCATTGGGATTGAACCTTTGAAGGAGACCGTGAGAACTGTCCCCTAGTCTTTCTTCCTCTGTTATGTCCCTGCTGTGAGTTGAGCAGCATTGCTCTGCCATGCACTCCCTGCTGTGATATGCATGACTTGCAAGGGGCCACCTGACCATGGACTGACACCTCCAAAACTGTGAGTCAAAAATAACGCTTTTCTCTTTATGAGTTGATAATTTGGGTATTTGTTTTAATAATGAAAATCTTAACACACATTGTTAAACTTAGTTGAATCAGATTCTAGTTTTATTTTATTTCCCAAAGAATATCTCAAGAGCAACTGACTCACTACATTATAAATATTCTCAGTTCCTTAGAGACTTTTAGGAATATTATGCTCCTTTTCTGAAAGGAGGAATAAACAATGTTGTTTACTAAGCAAATAGTTGGGAAGTCATTTCAAATAAGCAGTTATTGACATTCACTTGTTTATTTAGATATATTGTTTTAATTCAGTTATACATTATTTAAATTATTTAGCTTTGTTAATTAGCTCTGCTTTGCAATAACAAAATACTTGAGATAATCACTGTCTTCATTACTTTTTCATCACTGAGACACAATAGCAACACCCATAATTCTAAGGAGGAAAGATTTATTTTGGCTCACAGTTTGTAGATATTTCAGTTCATAGTTGGCTGGCTGCAAAGCAGAATGGTATGATAGAGGGGCATCACAGAGAAGAAACAGCTCATGGCATGGCAGGTGTGGGTAGTGGAGCAGAGAGAGAGCAAGGGAGGGAGGACGGAAATAGACTCTTCCAAGCCATACCCCCAGTGACCCCCCCCTTGACAAGGCTTTACCTCTCAACATCACACTTAGCTATAAACTCATCAGTAGGCTAATCCACTGATGAGTACAACACATCCATGATCCAATCACCTCACAAAATCCCCACTTTTTAGCACATGAGACTTTGGAAGATATCTAGATATAAACAATACCAATCAATTTAAAAAGAGGAAAATTTGGCTCACAGTTTTTGAAGTGTTAGTCCATGGTCAGTTGGGTTCATTTCTTCTGGGTCTGTAGTGGGGTAGAACATCATGGAGGGGACCATGTGGTGAAGGAAGCTCTCCATGGCAGTCAAGAAGCAAGGAGGAAGAGGTAGGCCTGGGCTCCCAATAGCCCTTTCTCAGACCACACCCGCTATGACCTCCCATCCTTTTTTTTTTTTTTTTTTTTGCAGCACGCTCACGACCTTGTGCTTGCTGGGCAGGCGCTTAGACCACTGAGCTAGATCCCCAGCCCGACCTCCCATCTTTTCGCAGGCCCCCACCTCTTAAAGATCCTACCACCTCCCAGTACTGCTACTGGCTGGGGCCAAGCCTTTAACACATGGGTTTTTGGGGGACATTTCATATCTAACCTATAGCATTACCTGACCTATTATATACATTAGTTGGAATTATTTACATTCATTATATTAGTACTTGCTTTATTTTAAATTATCTCTTCAGTCGTCATACATTGCAACCTGCTTACAAGAATTAGCCTCATAGGGCCAGGGATTTAGCCCAGCAGTTCAAGTGCTTGCCTTGCAAGTGTGAGGTCATGAGTCTGGTCCCTGGTACCCAAAAAAAAAAAAAAAAAAAAGAAAAAAGAAATTAGCCTCCAAATTGGTAGATTCTAACCAAGAATACACATCAGGAGCAACTGAATAGTTCTTCACATATTTAGCTCCAGAATGGTTTAGTCTGGATTGAGTGATCTGCCCTATTCATTTCTGAGGCAGTTCACGTGTGTGGTGTGTGTGTGTGTGTGTGTGTGTGTGTGTGTGTGTGTGTGAACATGTGTCCATGGGTGTATATGCACTTCCTTTCACTGCTTTAGACCTCTTGACCCATTTAAGTTTTAGTTTCTTTTCATTAGTTGAACTGAAATGGTTCTTAGCCACATACTGTAGGACCTAGCAGTCATACTTTTCACAGGTCCTGCATGCCTTTAGAAAATAACCCGTTGCCTATTCCTGTATGGTAAATTTGTCATGCAGTTTCTATGATATATACAATTACTACTGCATGGAAAAAAACTTATCAGAAAAATATTTCATTCTTTACTTTAGAACTACAATGACCTTTCACATTTCTTCATATTTAGGGGAATTATGTGAGAAGCATTCAGACAGGCTTTAAAGAAAGCTTTTCTTCTGCTTTCTGAGTGGATGAAAGGGAAAATGCTCTAGTCAGTAAGAGCCAATGGGACAGTTCTCTCTGCAATGTGACAAAAGGGACAATTGCCGCTGGAAGTAACAAAGACTTCCAAAAGACCAAGATAATGAGGTTTCTTCCTGAGCACCTCTGCAGAATTTTTGTTGTGTTTGTTTGTTTGTTTGGTTGGTTAGTTTTGGGCTTTTTTCGGGCAGGGTCTTGCTATGTAGTTCAGACCATCCTTGAGTTCCCTATGTAGCACAGCCTACCCTGGATCTTACAGCAACCCTCCTGCCTCAGCCTCCAAAGTGCTGGGGTTAGAGGTGTATGTTATCATTGCCTGGCTAATAAAAGACAGATGAGAACTAAAAGTTATTTTCCCTGTTCAAGAAATGGTTAAGTACTTATTTATGATTCCCTCTTATTAAAAAAGTGAAAGTAGAAAAAACAAACTAGATTAACTTGACTGGTTACTTAACTTGTTAACTTGTTAAGTAACCAGTGTCACTGTATCAGTACTTTTATCTGTGAATTCTATTTGAAAAAAAAACTTTAAATGTGGAGAGATAAGAAGGCTATTGTTCTCTACATTGCTGTATTACTATAAGACTAAATTTGAAGGGAATTTTAAAGAGTACCACATATTCCATTATTTTGACACTCCATCAATTTGTGTAAGTAGTCTAAGCACACATTTCAATTTATTAGAGATAATTGTTCCGAGACTGTTAGGACCCAAGCTCAATAAGATCAATAATAAGTTTATATATGAATTTGGGGTTATAGTTTAACTTTAATTCTATTTAACTTACTCCTCTACTATTCACATTGCTATATATTGTTTTTATTAAATATATTAAATGAAACATTTATGTTCTAAAGTTCAATCATTTTACTTGAAGCAAATGAAAATAATTATGATGGATAATTCATTTTCTGATTCTTCATTTCAACTAATTTAACATAATAATGTATGTATTTTTATCCGATGGAAATTGATGTCCCTTTAATTAACTCACCCTGCAGTTAATTCCTGCTGGAGGTTTTAGTTGTGACTCAAAAATCTCAATTTAGTAAACATTTGTTGATTCATAATATTTATGCCCATTTGTTGGAGAACTGCCCAAAGATTTGGAACTTTGCATAGTCTTGCCCTGCATTCATAACTGATATAGTTTATTATTATATGATGAAATTCATAAGAAGACATTCATGATTACCCTTAAAATTCCTCTCCGGACAGAATTCATGTTTAGTGTTTATTAAGTATTCATTGTGCTCACTGTGTATCAAGAAATCGGAAAGGTTAAGTGCTCTGCTCAGAGCCTCCAAACTTGGGGTAGCCACAGTCGCCACCCAGGTCTGGTGCTTTGTCAGCTGTGTGACAATAAACGCAAAAAATGAAAACGACCCAATAAATACTCAGTATTCTTCCAATCTGCCTTCCAAATAGAGCTGTCCACCTATCTACAAGCTGTGTGACCTTACACAGTTTACATAGGATCTCTAGGCTTCAGATGTCACATTTGTAAAAAGACAAAACTAACATTGTTATCATACTTAAGTGAAGTAAAACTTTTGACAAAATTAGAGTAGCTCCTGACACATGGTAAATGCTAATTAAATTTATTTACCTAAAAATAAGCATGTACATTTCTTAAGTGAAACTTTTGTACAAGGACAGCAGTGACGATTACAAATTTCACCAAGTGAAAAACTACCCTTCAGGTAGACAGAAGAAAGTAGGATTGCTGAAAGTGACAGAAAAGTGATTTTTATATACCTCACAGGATTCTATGGAAAACTTTATCAACTAAAACAAATGACCTAGTTTCTTCAACAACAACCACAACAAAAAGTTACAAGGAAAAAAGAAAGAGGATAAGTGGAAAACTATAGATTAAAAGAGGCTAAGAGACATAATAATCACAAAGTATGAACCTTACTTGGATCCAAATCTAATTATATTGTAACTACAAAATGAGACAGTAGAGAAATATAAACTTTAACTGATCCTGTTATAATTTTAAATGGGTGACTCAAAAACTAAGACTTTCAAAGTGGTATTCTGCTTGTCTATTTTAGAAACAGATTTCTTTTATTTTAAAGGTATAGACACAAATACATACATATGAAAGTATGTGTGAAATTTATTCAAAATTACCGTGCGTGTGAGTGTGTGTGTTTGTGTGTGTGTGTGTGACCATAGATGAAGTTCTTAAGTTTATAGACTTCTAGTCTGGGTGATGACCACTTGAAAGTTCACTATGTTATCTTTTCTGCTTTAATGCATGTTTGAAATTTTCCATAATAAAAAACATTTTAAAATAGGAAAAAATATTTATTGGAATTTTTTCTGAGTCAGTCAATAATATCTGATATTTACTAATATTTAAATGAATTATTTCATTTAATCTTGAGATGACTCTACAAGATAGTTCTGGCATTGTACTCATTTAAGAGACAATAAAGTATACATGGTCTTTGCCTTTTGATAGTTCGTGTTCCCAAGGATATGGATGCCCAAATCAGACCATCTTGAGAATGTCCCAGAATAAACCAGATGAGTCCCACTAAGATGGGTGGGGTTTAATAAAGAGCCCACTGTGCAGGTACATCAATGTTAATTAAAGCCACCATAAGTGTCACTAGTGACTTGGAAGAGTGAGCTGGGCACAGTAGAAAGTTGTATGCTAGTTCTGTGTTTTGAGCAGTTTACTTCCTGTAACTTCAGTTTTCTCCTCTGTAACATTTACTATTTGAGGACCAATTATAATGGGGTGCTCTGACAATGGGTGACTCAAAAACTAAGACTTTCAAAGTAGGAGGAGTTCAGTCTTCTTTATCCTCAGAGTGCAGCATAGAGTGAATGCTTAGAAATGCATCCTTCTTGGTTGCCTCCCTCTCTCATTTTATCGAGTCTGGTGAAAAATTTGACACGGTCTGCTTGGCCACTCAGGTTCCCTGGCCCTCAGTTTTCTCTTTTCAGGAGTGACAGTGATGGATGAACGAAAAGTGGAAGTAAAATGATCTGGGACTGCTTTGCTAGCCTGTTGCATGCTGACTATGCACGCGCGTGCACACACATGCACACACACACAAAGTATCTCTAAAACTTCAACAGTTCAAGCAAGTCCAGGTTTTGTGATTTCCACTTTCTGTTTTGATTTCATATACTTTGTCAAGGAGAGTGACTTTTAGCCTGGAAATACTGAAACCAGCATGGCTAAAATGTAAATCTACAATATCTACAATAAGAAAGTAATGTGAGAAATAGACAGAATTTAGTGAGACGCAGTTAAAAGATATGGAAAGAATTTGCCTAACTGTATTTGTAGTCAGCTTTAAGAAAATGTGGTGGGTCTCAGAAGACTTCTAATGATCCAAAGCGAGTAAAGGTAGATTTTAGAAACTAGGTGTATGTCCTCAGTATTTATAGGTATAAGCTAGAAGAGAGGACTAATGTATTTTACTAAACCTGTGGAACAAACCAATCCCTCAGAGACATCCTGGATTCACCAAAGCATAAAAATTAAGTATTTTTTTTCAATTACAGGCATACAAGAGTAGTAGGAAATGGTGCTGCAACACCATTGATCCTATCAAGATTTCAGTGGTTCAAGATGAAGTGGTTCGGTTTCTCCATATGGACTATGTGTAGTAACATCCCCAGCCTGTGGACTATAATGCCAAAAGAAAAGGCTGCTCCAGTCTGGGTATCAGTGTTATACAGGGATGTTGACAATGAAGATGATGTAAAGTCCTGAAATTGTAATTCATGAAGTAGTGGAATAGGTTGCGGATGTTTAACTTAAAGAAAAGATCCTAAAGGAGTACACATGGACAGTGTCTTGCAACTTTTCAATATGGAGAGCAGTGTGTCCTTAACTGAAATTCATGGGAAATGTTACCCAGAGATCACTATGGTAAGAGTGAAAAACACAGCTGGGAGTTCCGTGAGAACAAAGTCTCTGGGAGTCCAGCCCCACAGGGTAAAGATTTGCACTGAGCGACAGATCATACAAATGGACCAAGGGTGAGGGGAGCAGTAGGGTGCTGTGCAGGAGACAAAGAGAACAAGAGTGCTGTTGAATTACACATAGAGGATAGAGATAGCACCAACGCTTTTTTGATTGCACACAATTGAATATGATCTCTTCTTAATTTTGATTTATACCTCTCTAGGGGTAACTTTGATTTTTTTATAGACCCGCCTTATCGTCTGTACAAATATAAAGCCTTTGGAAACAGAAACTCTGCTCCATCTAGTCTTGTATTCTTGTTGTTACTGGGTTGGTTATCAATACATATTTTCCTTTTAACATCATTTTCCATAATTTTAATAGCTATTAAGTTTACGAAAATTACTATTTTTTCTGAGAAGACAAAGATCAAAGGAAGAATGCTTGAAATTTGAAAAATATTTCCCTCCATACATGTTGGTAGGAACAGTTTTAGCCTTTTCTGACTTAGTTGTAACAAACAATATGCAGAGGCCAAAGGACAAAAATGCCTTTTCTTTTTAATGCGTCAATCATCAAGTCAAAGTTACTTTCCAACGCAATAGACTTTCACAAGTAATCACTTAGGAGTACTGTATTCTCACCATAGTAACTGATGATAGAGATGTATCGCAATTATTAAGTCTGGATATGAGGAGCCTTGGAAATGGAGTTCCTCCCCCATTCCTCCATCTTGTCTTGGAGACAAGATGTCCATGTGTCTAAGAGACTGGTCTTGAACTTAATCATGAGTTAGAGGATGTGAACTGTGGTTCACTGTGCAATTGTTCAAGAGCACAGGTAGTTAGGATTAGAATCAGATTCTACCGTGAATTAGCTGTGTGAGTTTGGGCAAGTTAGGCAAACCATCTGTGCCCCTGTTTCCTCATCTGTACAACGGAAACAATAATAGTCTCACCCCATTTGGTGGTTTTGATGTTGAAATGTGTTTGTATATAAACACTTAGAGCAGTGCTCAGGTGACACTACATAAGTGGGACTTTTTCATCCTTATTGCATATGAGGCTTATCAGATAGAGGATGTTTTCTTGAAATAATGGAGAAAGGGTAATCATGCTCCTGTACCTCCTCGTGTCCTCTTCTGGTTTTCCAGTATCCCATAGGTATTGAAAATGGAGCAGCAGAACAAGAAGAAGGAAGGGAAAGAAGAGGACAGTTTTGACTGTGCTGCTTTTCACTTTACCAGGAAAGAAAGTCTTTGGAGTATCAGTAGACAACAACTCCTGGAAAAATAGATTCCAGAGTTTGTACAAACAGCCATTGATTTATTATAAATTTCACATTGTAAGCATCCATGCAGGTACTGAACCAACCTGGATGACCCAGGTCATCGACAATTTGATCTGGCCGCACAGTTAGTCAATGGGTGACTACTAAGCTAGTCTCCATTTATTGACTGTTGTTAATTTAAAGGCTAAAAGATTCCTGTCTAAACTGTATTTTAGTTAATGACATTTAATGATATTTTTATGCTAATAACCTCAACTGGCTGACATCTTGAGTTGCATCTCCTTGGCATCCATATTATAGTTGTCTTCGCTACCCAAGTTTTCAAGAAGAAATTGTGTCTGTTAGTGAATAATTTGTATTAATAGAAAAACTAATATAAATGTGTAAAACACTCTCCTTGGAGGAATGAAGAACCTCTAGGGAATATTATAAGTTTTCAGTAAATATAGGTTCATTGACAAATGATGATCATTTTAGGTAGTTTATGCCAAGATGTGTAATTTAACATAACCTGTAGAAAGTGTATGATAATCATGAATAACAACAACAAAAAACCCAGAAGCTCTTTGAACTGCATGCAGAGAAATATATTGACTTTGATGATAAAAGGTGAAGAAGAGTTAATAAGACATCTTGGTATTCATTTTCCATAAGGAAAGTTATAGTCCCCAAAGACAGAAAAGTGATTTCTTTCTGTTCTATTACTTCATCAGTCTGTGTGTAATTCTAAGTGTACATATGAAAACAGCAATTAGATCTTAGTTTTTTTAGATAAATTCTTGTTAGCACTAAAAAAGTTATTTCGAGCTGTTGTCATTCAGTCTTTTGATAAGCTCATTGTTTCCTTTCTTCTCATTCCATGTCTGCTTATTACATATCTCATCTCTCACTGTACAGAAGCTGGTTCTTTATGTGGCTTAAAATAAAATACATCAAGTTTATTGGCACATGTGGTTATTTGCTTGTAGGAGACATGGAACCATGTATTTTACAGAAATTATAGAAAACACAATGTTTACCTGCTCTGTTGATGTCTGCATATTCAGAGCAGTATATTTTTTTCTTTCTTAAGCAAAATGATTGCTTGTTTGAACTAAAAATGTAGACATGAATTGATGGCAGTTTCCATACCCACAAGCCAACATGTACTCTGCTTGAAGAAATAGGCGGAGTAATTAAAAATGTGCATCTTTTCAGATGAATGCAAACATAAGCCTAAATTTCCTGAAACTAATATATTTTATTTATTTTGCTCTATAGTCTCAACCAGGCTCTTTATACTTATCAGTTTGTCATGGTCACTCTCACTTAGTTACTTGTTTATTTTTGTCCCAATTACATGCATCTCCTGCTTTCCCTTGTTCTTCCACACGAAAATGTAAGAATCTTTTCCTTCTCCAGCTGTCCCTCTGTGACCTTGCCCCTTGCCCACGTGGCTCTCACAGTTTCATGATGAACAGAATGACGGGAGAGGGAAGGGAGCTGACCAAACACAGATGGTTGGACCCCTCCCCTCTCACACACTGCTCCAATTCAATCACCTCCTTTATACCCTAGAGCAGACAGATTTGTCCCCACCTCCTGGCACTTTGCACTTGCAGCTTCCTCTGCTTGGAAAACTATTTCCCAAATATTCCTCAGGTATTTTCTTAAACGTAGTCATCCCAACAGGGCTTCTTTGGCCATTAGATTTGTTACAACTTTTCCTTTTTCCTTAATGTTCCCTGTCCTTAAATGAAGTACTTTTTCATCCTTTTATCTTTCACCCATTGAACATATGCAGTTTCTTTAAATATAGTGTTATAATTTTTTCAAGTCCCTCCTTGCGCTCCCAAAGTGCAGGGTTTGTTCATATTTGGTGAGTTGGTTTGCTTTTGTGTCCTTCGAACCTGAACTGATCTTGGTCTACAAACAATAGGCCTCACCAAATGCTTGTTAAATGAAGGGATGACCAAGACTAAAAGATTATAATAGGGTCCCAAAAGAACTATGGAAGCCATAAAAATGCTTCAGTTAATGATAGTTATAATTAATGAATGCTGAAGACCTACAGGTCTCTAGGAGGTTTTCAGATCATATCTTTAAAAACATGAGATTTTTAAATCCCATAAAGAAAATGATCAAACTGGATGCCGCTGTACACATGACTAAGGCCTGGTACCCTCATGGAATCAGAAGAGTTAAGGTCCCCATTGATGAGAAGCTGGATCTCCTCTCACCAGGAATTTTCTTTCTTTCTTTGAATTAAAGGATAATATTTCTACTGATGTTTATTTTTTTTCAAAAGAGCTCTGAACTGACTTACAGTAAATGTAAATACATATAATAGTAGAAGAGGGTGAATGAATAACTACACAAAAATATGATAATGAATGATGATTCCTAGTGAGAGAAACTGTCATTGCATATTAAATACAATTGTTTGGATTTTATTGTGCAATTATATCATAACATTAAAAGCAGCCACATGTTTGGCTCCATGCTTAATTTTGTTGATAAAATAGAATGAAATGTGTTTAGATGTACGGACAGATCTATTTTATTCCTCATTCTAAAGACAGCATTTTGTTCTTGTCTGGATTCATAATCTTCTTGGTAATGCCTTTCTGATAAATGCACAAGCTCACTCAAACACTTCCACTTTTTAAAATAAATCAGAAACACAGAGAAAGCCACCAAACCTCAAATAATGCAGTTACATTTCATTGTAGTTTTAGCTCTCAATCCTTCTGAAGTATCTTTTTAACTCTTGAAGTTTAAACCCAATTACATGAATTTTTATCCCAGATTTATAAACTTATGAAGTTTTCAATATATTGCTATGATGGAAATTTTTGGAAAGCAGATAGAAATGTTAATTATTCTAGCATCATTTGCAGCAATCTTTCTCAAACCCTTTTCTGGAATTGATAGAGATATTTTTCAAGCCTTGCAGGTAATAATTACAGTATTGAAAAAATGACAGCTTGTGTGTGCTAACTGTGAGCTGTGTACTTTTATTGGAAACATGCAAATTAGGACTCAGAGAGGGATGCATAATAATAGCCTCTAATTATGTCATATTTCCCTGAAATTGTATCATATTTACATAGACTGGAACTGAGGATGACACCATGACACCACGACACCAATGCTCTGGTGACAGTCTTGTGGGATCTGACCTCATGATGGCTCAGTTAGGGCAAAAATAAGCATGAGAAACTATGCTAACGAGAGGAGACCTTAGTGCTTTGCACTTAAGCATTTCCCCAAAGAAATCTGTTAAGAGGCCATTTGAAGCATGTTGGAATTTGTTTGGAACCTAGATTTCTGCTTTTAGAGCTACTTACAGTGTACTTAAGGAGTTCGCAGACAATTGGAAGCAATTTGAGTGCTCTTGCATTTATTTTTGCCTTACTGCCCTGTGGCAATAAACTGTCAGAATACAACAGAATTAGAATGTGATGTATGTTCCGTTTGATTTTACCAAGAGTATGACCAATTTAACTTTGAAAGAGAAACATAACACTCAGTGCATTTGCTTAAACATTACTGTTATCAGTGTTGATGCTGACATTCAGAAAGCCAAGGCTTATGTCCTTTGCTGCAGCATGATTTAAACCTGCACACACGGGGAATGTGGTGGGTATGTAAGGCAACCTGGGAAGGAGGACAGAGAACTTTTTGGATGTAAAACAATGCTTATCAAACTGGAGAGGTACATCAAATGGGAATCATACACACACACACACACACACACACACACACACACCTATAAATATAGCTATTTTCCTCTGATTCGTACAGTATTCTTTTTTTTTTTTTTTTTTTTTTGCAGCACCAGGGATTGAACTCATTACCTCACACTCACCAGGTTGGAGCTTAGGCCACTGAGCCAACTCCCTGGCCCTTGTCTTTTTGAGACAGTGTCTCACTATGCTGTTCAGGCTGGCCTTGAGCGCACTTTGTAGCCCAGGCTGGTCTTGAACTTGCAACGATCCTCCTGTCTCAGCCTCTCGAGTGTTGGGATTACAGGCATGAGCCATCACGCCCGGCCGTACACTATTCTTAGTGTTCAAAAATGTGATTAGAGAGCACATATACAATCTTTGGCACAAAAGTACTAATATGTAGCATCCCTCTTTATTGGTACTAATTTAATGTATTTTTTTTAGAAAGTTGGAAAATGTAGAAAATTGTTTCTTTGAGATGGAACATATTTTCTGTTACAGTTACAAAAGTCAAATGCAATCTTCTAACTGTGTGATTCGCCTCTGGCAGCTTCACCGCCTCTCCCCTGCAGGGGCCCTGCTGGGGTCAGTGGCATTTATTCCTAACACAAATTCCATGTAGTTCCAGGTTTCAGGAACAGACGTTAACTTAGAGGAGGTTAAGATCATGTGTCAGGAACCTTTGCATGAGATTTTTAAATCCATAAAGAAAATGATCAGCCTGGATATAGAACACCTCATTGTACTAGGGACTGTGAAGAACCGTAAAAGGAAATGCAGTGCTTCAGAGTTCTTAATTAAACTATAGAAAAGGTGCTGATATAAATGAAGAGGTTTAATCATAAAATATAAATTATATTTCTGCCTTCTAAAACAAACTTTGAAAAACTTCTTCAATGAATGCTGTCCACCCCAAAGAGGTTTCCTTGAGCAGATAATATAAATCTATCTTGTAATGAGGCCATTTATTAACACAGTTTTGGAAGTTTTGTCACATTTTGAGTATTCTCAAAGGAGGAAAATAAATGCCATTTGCCAAAATTTTGTAAATAACCAAAAATTATTTGGACCCAAGTCAAGTGATGAGAGTTACAGTGAGTGAGGTTAACACTAGATTTGAAAAAAATAAAAAAAATCATGTTTTTAGTCAAAACATTGCTATAATGAAGATGATATCCACTGGTCCTCATCAATGTATTTGTGTCCTATAGAATTCCTTTACTGTTTGAAGAAATTTTAACATTTTGCTATACTATTAAAGCTGATTTAGCCCAGGTAGTCCAGTATGCAGCATACAGAGAAATCAGGATAAACCCTAGGTAATCTTAATAGTCAAACTGACTATTAAGTCAAACTGGCTCCCAGCAAGGTGATTGGTTTCTAGGAATCCTAGGCGCTCAGCTGAAAGTACTTTTAAGAGGTGGGTCTCTGTTGGAAGTAGATCATTGGGATTGCAGCTTTGGACGGTGTATTTCTTGCTAGGGGTCTTCTCCTGGACTCTTGTTTCCCAAGTTGCTGCGAATTTAGCAGCTTTGCTTCACAAAACCCTTCTGCCATGATGTCACATTAAACTTCTTATCTTTCAGGTTGCAGGTAGTGAGTATTTTGTGCTAGTAACCAGAAAGGTAACAAATACACAGAATTTGCTATTTCAACAAAACCAGTTTATCAAAAAAGAAAGCTTGGTGTTAGATTATAATTTTGATACATGTACTTTCTCAATCCAGGGACTTTTGGTGTTTTCTAGTAAAGCCACTGAAAATTTTGTATATAGTATATATTAAAAGACATTTTAAAAAAAAATTAAAAAGTGTTTTTTCCTAATTTTTGAGGATGATGCATCTAATTCACCTTAATTACTTTCATTTGCCACCAACATGCAAATCATAACCTTACCAGAAACATTTCTTGTGATATAATTGCTTTCTGAATATGTACAATTAGTTTTAATTCTACCATTTAGGAGTCACGGATTTGGGTCCTAGTCTCTACAAAAAGAGGAGATTGGACCGAATAGACTTTAATATCCTTTTCAACCCTACTATTTTATAGTTGTTTGCTCTTTCTTTGAGTTTAAGTCCTTAGCCACCAATTCTGTCTTTATTACATGAACTAACTCTTTGACCTTTTCAACATTTTTATGAATGAATGCCAGAGGCCAACCAGATAGAAAAATCATTTCATGGCAATATAAACAGCTCCACAACCTTTAAAAAAAGTGTGTTGCCATTAAAATTGTGGCTCTCGATATTCTTTCATTCCCAGAAGCTTATTTTAGTATGTCTTGTGGATGTGCTGGAGACTTATCATACAGAATTCTACATTCCTTTTTATTTTTGCTTCAAGTGATCACCCATTTTTGTTCTGACATCAAATGATATTCACTGCAGCTGTTAGCATGTGACAGTTGACTGGCTGAACTTGGAAATACTGCTGCTCCTTGCTGAAACATGTTGCCATATATTCTTGCAATGTGATTGCACTTCTGCCTTCGCAAGTTATTCAAGAAGAAAATTAGTAGCATTGCTTTACAGAGACACTTTGCATAAACATGCAGTCATCATCTATCTACAAATCATATGAAGTTCAATGTAATCAATTACAGTTGTATAGAAGTATTCAGGATGCTACTGTTGGGGTGTCCTTGCTGCCAATGGCTGAGAGGAGTTGATAACATGAGATCAGAGAACCTTCATTCATTTGCAGCTGGGATTCCTTGATCTAAGAATGTACTACATGTTTTTGTGGGTATAAATACTCACAGATGTCCTCATTCTCTCTGAGTGGCTCAGATGCCATTTGATATGGGTTAGAGCACTTTCCCCCCGCTACTTGGTTAAAAGACAGAATTATGTTACAGATAGGCCAACATGGGTATAATCCAAAACTCATTTATACATTTGGCATCAATTCTGGCACCTCAGCTTTCTGTTAGTATTTGTATCACTGAAATAGATTTAGTGTAAGAGTCATAGACACCTGTGACTTTATCTTTAGAGAAGTGACGTTTGTACCGAGAGGAATTGCATCTACTTAGAATTGAGTCATGAGGGTTGAAATGTTTTAGTGCTCAGAAATCTTAAGGGGTCTTGTTTCCTTATTATTCCCTCACTTTTTTTTTTGGTAAATTAAAATAGACAAATGTTATCTTCTTTACTAACCTTGATATCAATTCTATCGAAACTTTGTCAATACTAGCCTTTAAAACTGAAAAAAAAAAAATTGCTAAGCAAAGCAGTATCACAAGACCGGGGAGTTTTTCATTTGCCTAAATGAAACCCTAAGTAAATTATTGGTTGCAACAGTGTTTGGCTGTATAATTTGTTGTTTTGTTTAGGATAAATCTATGCACCACTGCATAGCACAGCTTAGAGTGTGGGTCTGTTTTAGCAGCTATGCCGGGTGACAGAATGGGGTAAGAGACTCATAATTTATAGTCACTAATATGAAGATGTTATATCAATTACCTAAGGAAAAACACACTACTGGATTTATATTCCTTTAGTTATTAAAAAGTGGCAGCTATCTTAAATTAGTTATAGAAAATAAAGAATTTAGCAACAGAAATTAATCACTGTCACGATCCATACACAGACTCTGAGTTGCGGTGCTCGGCAAAACGTTTGTTTGGAAAAGGAAAATTGCTATTATAGTCACCTTAATAGAAACAGACAATCAAACAAATCTTAATTTAAAAGATTTCACGCGGCCATAAATCATAATGGCATTGAGATTTAAGGCACAAAAAGAGACTTCATAAAGAAATGAGGCGTGCCAGGGAGAGCCGGCAGCCAATGCTGGTACCCGCCTGTCCATTGAGCCCATTAGCTAAGGCTGCAAATGTGATATTTCAAACCCAAACTAGACTATTCATTTTGCAGGAAAATACAACACTCTCCTAATCTGTTTTGCTACAATTGCCTTTGTAGTCTCTTCCAATCCATTCTCTACCCGGCGAGTAGAAGGATAGCCTTGGAATATAAATGGAGTCACAACATCCCTCCTAATCAAAACCCATTAGCGCCTTCCAGTGCGGTTAGGCTGAAATCCAGCGCCCCCCTCACCCAGTGCCCTACATGTCAGCATGCTGGCCTGCTTCCATTCTCTCCCTCCTCCTAGAGTTTCAAGACCATACTAGTGTTTAATCTGCATTTGGTATAACTCGTTACTTGTAATATGTTTTGTTTCACTTGAGCTAAGTCTCATAGCAAAAACCCAAAATAAACAACAACAAAACCTTCTTTAGAGAAAAATGAGGTAGGCCCTAAGCCAATGGAATTGGAATCACTCACTTAATAACTGTGTTATGTAATATGTATTGCTAATTACCATATTAGCTGGATGTTGTCTTCTGTTTACCTATGATGAAATTCATGAACCCCTTAACTGACATTTTGAGGTTGAGCACAAATGTTTGCCCACCTGGGAGTGATAGATGTCCCATTAGGCAGTGTTGCCTGGTAGCTGCAACATCCTCTTGGAAGGCAAAATACATCATCAACATAAGCTAAATTTTCCTCATTACTGTGTTGCTTTACCATCTGTCTGCCTAGCTTTCTCAGGCTTCTTTAAATAGGCTTCAGACTGGCCGGTGTCACCCAGCATCCAACCTTTACAGATGGAGCCCAGCTACAGGGCCAAATCTGAGCTGCAGCTGTGACTGGTACAGGCCAGGTCCCATGATCTGGGGTGAGTAACTGTGGTTTTGACAATGGTCGGATGGCCATGATACATCAAAAGAAGAACCCATCATCCTGATTGGTGAGATAAATGGATAAATTTTTAACAAGACAAATGCAAACTGCCAACTCTCAGAATAAGCAACCCTTTCTCGAAGACTAGGTTCTCAATTCAGAACTAATGGAAGAATTATCTAGCGTCAATGAACGGAAGTCAGCATTTGGCAGTCTATTCTCAAAATGGAGTCAGCAGTGTATCCTTTGTGGATTTTTTCCAAGACTCCAGTACTATCTTTCTTTTGAATTGAAGCACAAATGGATTTAGGGAGTAAAAAAACAAACTCAAATGCAATTTCATTTTTTCTCCTAATAATGCACTCCACAGAGTACATGAATTCTCTAAGCATCATTCTTTCTGAGTAGAATTACAACTTCATGAAAATTCCATTTCTATACTCTTCCCTATGAATGAATCATATAAAATATACCTCAAAATTGCAGAAAAACAAACGAGATGACACCTAATCTTTCTTCATGGCTCAACTGCAAATGACACAATTCAGCTTTTCTGGTAAACATACAGAATTAGAAAAGGAACTAGATGTGTAGCTTCATAGAGTAATGGATCATTTTTTCATATCCTAAGCCAGAAAGTAATGACTCAGGTGTATCTCAGCTTTGTTTTGGACGCACGTAGCATATTGATGAAAATGGTGCCTCGTTTAGATGACAAGTCTCCCTTCCACAGCCATCTGCCTATTAGTGATGAACGGTCAAGGCATAGGTTTGTATGTCTTAACAATAGCCTTATCTGAAAGCACATCCTAAAACTATCACAACCACTCAAAAGTTCATACATTTTATTTTTTTCTTTTTGAAGGTCTTGGGAAATGATATGGAATTTGGTGATATAACTTTTTAAAAAATGTAACATGAAAGGAATTAACAAATTAAGTAAATTAAGCCAATTGGAGCCAGAGTCAGGCAAAACTAAGGAGCTGATATTTTAAGTACAAGTTATCCACATAGGCCCTCCATTGGCAATAGGAATACGCACAGAGAGGGGCATTTCTTTTCATGATACTGAAAACACTGATGATGCACTTTAGTGATTATCTTTCACACCTCACAGTGTCCTCTGAATACAGATAAATGTAGTCAGGCATGTCAACCTCTAGAATGGTCTGTGAAAATTTGGCTTTGCCTGAACTTCTACATTGATCTACAGCCTTCACATGTCCTATAGTCTTCTCTTCCATCAGAATTTCTGGGAAAAACTTTTTTAAATAGGTGGAGATACATTTATCTTTCTGTTTGAGGAAGAAGAAGATAATTTGACAGATAAATTACTTTGAACTCATCGTCCAAAAATGACATTTTTCCTGTTTGTGGGAAAAGTGAATAATACATTTAAGACTTCTTTTGAATTTTATTCTGTGTCTAAATAATTTCTTAATTCTCAAAGTAAAATTCTTTAGAACTTCTTCCCGTTGTAGAGAAGTAAACTTCATTTAAAAATAATTTTTTGACTAAAACTTTTTATTAAATTTCAACCTTAGTATCTCCATTTCTAGAAACTGGTACTGCTCCATGACTTAGAGTAAGTTGATGATATCTTAAGTCAACAGTGCATTTACTAGGCCTAACTACCTGAAGGTCACAGTTCAACTTAGCCTATCGTAGGTGTGCTCAGAATGCTGGCCTCGGCCTACGGCTGGACAAGAGCATCTAACATAAGGCCTACTTTATAATCAAGCATTGAGTAGCTCATGTAACTTATTGAATATTGGATCCAGAAAATGATGGCTACACAGTCCACTGCAGAGTGTCAGCTGTTCCCCTCATGATCACATGGCTAACTGGGGACAGCAGGTTGCTGTCACTCCTCAGCATCCTGAGCGGGAGTCAGACTGCAGATCACTAGCCTAGGGAAGGACCAAATTGAAAATTCGAAGTAAGGTTTCCTCGGAATACTTATCACTTTCACAGTATCAGAAAGGCACAAAATCCATAAGTCAAACCATGGCATATTAGGAGCTGTCTGTGTATATATACTCTGCACAATTTAAGCATACCACTGAGTGTGAGCTATTTTGTTAATGCTTTAAAATGTCATGACTTGCTTGTTAGAAATGGGAGCTAGGAGGCAGATTGCCATTTATTTTATTTCATTGTGAATCCAGAAATGAGTATTTTTCCCCCAAATATGTCATTACTAGACATATTTGAATCAGAAACTTTTTGATTGGATATAGAAAAACTGCTCTTGTAAAATTTTACAATACTTTATAGAATTTTCTCTAGAAAATCACCTATAGTTAATTATAATGTAATGATTATATGGTAAATATTGTGTTTCAAAATGTATTGCTAATTTTAAAATTTAAGTATCTTTTTTTCCCATAGAAAAACTTTATAAATATGTTGAACTCTATGAAAATATTTATAACAGACCAATCACTTTCAAAAAAGTTTGTTAAATACATAGCAAAAAAAAACCCAAACAAACTATTTTTTCTTTCTTTTTTTTTTTTCAACATTTTTGATGGGTTTTAGGCATTGAGCTCAGGACCTTATGTATACTAAACACATTATCTACCATTCAGTCACATTCTCTCTCGCATATACTTTCACATGTTTTGAAAGAACATTCCAGTATGAATGAATTCCAGTATGAATCTGTGATATTAGGAGTTTACCTATCCATTTCACCTCTTGTGGTTAGTATCTTATCTGAAGATTTTTTTATTTATGGCCACAATATAATATTCCACTTTTTTGCGTACTAAGAAATGGTGGATTCTATGATAATATATCCTTGTAATTTAATTTTATAAACAACAAGGTGAAACAATTGTTTTATAGTTTTATTTTGTAATGTTTTGTTTAATATGATTTTCTTAATTAATTGCTGTGGAGTGAAAAAGCTAAATTGAAAAATCACAAGTTCAGAAACTCTTAAGAGTAACAGGCATTTAAAGATCATGTAGGTCAACCAATCTAATAACTGAGAGCTTCTAGTTGCAGTGCAGTTTAATGTCTTGTCTGGAATTGCAGCAGATCCAGAAGCAGAATTCAGGGCTCTTTATTTCTAGTTCAGTGCTTCACCCCCTCGCATACCAGGTAAAGTATTCATTTAGTAGTTCAGGTAAAATATTGAACTTTTAGGGATTATTATGAATATAACAAAATAAAAGGTATTTACTGTGTATGAAGAATGTGAGCCAGAGCTGAAGAATTTATAAACTGTTTAGATAAATAAGAGTAGGCATTGGTAGTATTTCATAACTTTTGTATTTTACATACAATTATATGGCTTCATTTTTGCTTGTTTCTCAGTCATATAACAAAACAAAAAGATTGATAAATGAATACACAAACACATACTCATACCATGCCAAGTCATATTGGCAATTTTGAAAAAGGACAAATTATTAAGATTGTCTTTATTTGAAATTTTTATATTTCGTTCATTGTGAATTTTTTATTAACTAAAGTCCATATTTATTTACATCTCCTTACTTTTTAACTAATTTATTTTTTATAGTCCAAGGTCATGTCCAAAATACAATATGACCTTTACTTATTATGCCACATAGATTTACATTTTACATCTTTTATTTTTATAATATTACATTAAAATATGGTTTACTTTGATTTCTGAGATTTTTGACATTCATTTAGATTTTCACCTGAAAGAAGGGCCTTGCTTGCCTCTCCTTAGACCTAAAGTACATATGCACACACTTTATTTTGTTTTAAGAGATGTTTATTTAACAGTTTTTATCATCTAAAAGAAAGCCTTTCTGGATAAATATGTGATTCTAGGAACCGATGCAAAATAGAACATTTCATAAATTCCTCAGAAATGGTATTTATGGAAGAAGCTGCACATTTCTAACTAAATATCCAAACATCCATGTGTGTGTATTATCTGAGCTCCAAGATCACACTTAAGTGAAACTAAATGAACACATAAACCCAAAAAGCCAGAAACAAGAAGTAGTTTACTCATCATAGCACATACACTAACTTCCCACTTTTACTTTTAAGATTTTTCTTGAATTCCTTTAACAAGTAACACGAAGTCTGCAGTTGATCCTCTCCAAACGTCACATCATTTTACAACTTAAATGCAAGATAATTATTTTTATCAGATGTTATTTACTGAAATAAAGTCTGGACTACACTATAACATTTAACACTCAATGCAATGTTTTGATGTTTACTCATACCCCAATGCATTTGGACTTATTACCAAATCATTGCTACAAGGCTGGAAGTTCCAACAATTTATAGAAGTCATTATGTCAGAAAGAGTAGTAACTCTGCCAAAGAGATGACTTAAATGTCCCACATACATCCCATATTCCTTGGCACCCTCATATGAGTTCCTCTTTACACCCATTTTTCTCATATATAAAAACACAGCAGTATTTTGAGCAAAATTTTGAAAGAAAGCCTCTGTTTCACCACATGGCTTAATTTCTTATTTTGTTTGTATACCTTGTACACAATATAATTTGATCATGAACCGTGACCATTAAATTATTTGCCTATTGCCTTTGATGTTGAGATTGGGTTTTTGGATTCTCTTTGTGTGCATAGTGGTTTGACATCATTATTCTAATTGCTAGAATACATTTTGCACAAACAATAACATCTTTGGTTTATAATCTGTATCTCCCTAAAGAGATTTGCCTAATAGAAATAATATATGTCAAGACTCCTTGTCTGAGCTTGTCTGTTCTGTAAAAAATGCACAATGTACATTTCTGCCTAAGTAATCTACTTTACTAAAAAAGTCTCCATAAAGAAAGGTATATTTAAGAACACATTATAAAGATTGTACTGTGTTGTACAATAAAACCATGACTCCATACTACTAAAAACTTGCATTCTTTCTTTTTCTTCCCATTTTTTCTGTTTCAAAAGTGCTAATTCTCCTTTATCGTCTCTACACAATGAGGCAACTATTGTTTCCAAAGTTTAGTGGATGAAGACTCTCACCTCATGAAGAGGCTAAATTCTTTTTTTGTTTGTTTGTTTGTTTAGAATGGTTTTATTGTACAATAGTCCTTCTCTTGATACTCTCATTAAGTGATTTTGGGAGGTACAAGGAGTACTAAAAACAATGAGTACCAAACAAATTGTTTTGGCTGGACAGGGTAGTGAATCACAGGACAAGGGACACCAACAACCTGTAGCTTGTATATATAATACCAAACAATGCACACAGGGCAAAATATTCATGTCAAACTCATTGAGTACCAAATCCAGTGATTTTCAAAGCAATCAAATATTAAGGTATGACACTATTGATATATGAGGAGCAAAATTAGAGACATGAAATTTCATGGGTGTCTAAGCCTAGCAGCCAATCTTTGGCTACGTATCTTGGAGATTGCAGCTGGAGCTTATGGTGGCATGGGTGACTCACCATTGATGTGCCTTGGGCTCTTTGTGCTTCTCTGTTGTCACTATCTGCTCACTGGTACCCTCTGTATCTCATCTCTACCTTACAACTCTTGCCTATTCCTGTTCTGTTCCTCACCTTTCTTATCTCTCTTCTTGGCTGAGACTACTTTTACTATTTTTTTTATTTTAAAGAGAATAAAACCAAGCAAAATAAAACAGAATAAAGCCAATCAAAACAAACCAGCGTGAGTGACAAAGACTTCAAAACAATAGGAAATCAATAATGGTTACCATAATGCCTCTTGTTGTCTTCAAAATAGTTATCCATAACCTCAGACATAGTAAAAATCAAACAAAACAGAATAGGATGGAACCAATAAAAACAAAACAATGAATATAATAAAGGACTTCAAAACAAGACAATAGTAAATCCAAAATGGCTACCATAATACATCTTGTTATCTTTGAAATAGCTGCACATACCATCGGATATAACAAAATCAAACAAAACAAAACAGAATAAAACCCATCCCAACAAAACAATGAGAATGATGCAGGGCTTCAAAACAAGATAATAGGAATTAACAATGGCTACCACCTTCAGAAGGAGATCCCCCATACATGCAACACTGTGTGCCATTATTCTCTGAATAGATGACCAGACCACCGACCCTAGACCTGCAAAGTCAGTGAAGCACCAAAACACCACAAGCATCAAATTGCATTTCACCTCAATAGCTATTGTCATAGCCTGTGTTTCTCCAGATCAGCTAGTTGTTCATGGGGTGGGGCTGCGAGGAGTGTTTGCCTCTTCTTGTTTCCCAGCCCATGTACCAGAAGGGGCTGGAGTCTGGCTGTCCCCGCAACAGCAGCAACTTGTTCATGGTGCTGATTTGCAGGGAGGGCTTGCTTCTTGGTGACTTCTTGTTCTCTTCCCCCACAGTCTGTGAATGATGCTGACTCACAGGAAAAGGCTGAGGTCTGGCTGTCCCCCTCCCCACCCCAGAGGTGGCCAGAGAGGATAATTCTTGTGCTAAAATTGATTCTCATTTCCCTATAAATTCCTGTGAAATGGTAAATATATATTTGAAAATAAGACATAATACACGCCTTCTAACTAAAATGACAGTATGTGCTCGCATTTTTTCCCCCTTCTTAAACTCAGAAAAGAACTAAGCAGATATTAATTCACAAGAACAAAGAGAGCTAGAGGAAAGCAACAGTGGAAAAATACTTTAACAGACATCCCTGAAGATGGGAGTGAAGTTATGAGAGAAGAAGTAATTTCCACCAAGCCTGTTGAGCAGTTATCATCAAGAAGTGGTTAGCTGGGTTCTCAAAACCTACTTAACATCAAGTGAGGATTGGGGCTGGATGGAGCAGCCACGTAGAAAGGGGCATGCGGGTATCTGTCAGTCCCGTCCCAGTCCATTCTTCCAGAAGGATGCACTAGTTCTTTTCTCGGGAAACTCAGGGCACCAGCTGAAGGCTGACATGAGCTCCAGTGATAAATGAAAGCATCTGTTGTAAATATGAAGACGAAAATTGCCAAAGGTCACCTAACATTTTAGGAAAGCCTCAAATGGAAAGAGTTACACAACTGAAAAAAACACTAGAATTTTTCAGAGAGCAGAAAAAAAGTTGCTAGTATCTATAGATGCATGAGGAGTATGTCCAGAATAACAGAAAATTGAAAACAAATAGAACCAAAAATGCTTGAAAGTCAACAATATGGTAATCAACTGAAGAAGAAAAAGAATAAAAGGATTCAAATATAAATAAGTGAATGAACTAATTTAGAAAATAGGAAAACAGACAAAACAAAAATAGAAATTAAAATTGTGGGATCAATTTAAGAAGTAATTTATTTCCATCATAATGAATTCCTCAGAGGTAAGTGGAGAAAATGAGAAAATTATCAAAAGAATAATGAAAAAAATTCTTTCTAGAACAAAAGATCACACCAACCCCAGGTTAAATAAGTCAGCTATCCACTTCTCTAAATGAATATAAGCTGGTTAAAACAAAACATTAAAACATTTCAAAACACCAGGAATACAAGATAATTTCCTTAAGTCTCAACAGATATTTAATTGCAATTCCAGTACTCTTGGAGGCTAAGACAGGAGAAACAATTTTGAACATAACCTGGACAATTTAGTGAGCCCTTGTCTCAAAAACAAAAAATAAAAAAAGCTAGAGATATATAGTTTAGTACAAAATTATTGGGTTTAAACCTGTGTATGTGTGTGTGTGTATGAGAGAGAGAGAGAGAGAGAGAGAGAGAGAGAGAGAGAGAGAGAGATTTAGTCATTCATACCCAAAAAGAAAAGCATCAGAATGACTTTGGTCTTTTTGTAACAACTCTGAATCAATAAACACTGAAAAATATGAAGCAAAAGTGATTTTCAGCCAGAATTTTATGCCCAGCCAAACTACCAGTCACACAGGAGTGAAGAACAAAAGATGTAGATGTACTCTCAAAACATACCTTCCCTATATCATGTCTTAGAGGAAGCTACTAAAGAATCAATTTCAGCAAAACTAAAGTGTTAGCCAAGAAAGGTAAATGTGTAAGATTTGTGAAATAGACTCTGACATAAGAATGGTAGAGGAAATTGCCAGGATGACATCTACAGGAAAGCTCATGAGAGCAGTATCTAAGAAGCAAGAATTACTAGAGAATTTATGTAAGATTTACAAAATTTATCAAAGGACATTTGACAGATCCATTGACATGTAGGGAAAAAAAGCTCATAGAAATTAGACTGATGAAAAAATAGCTTTATTACTTGCAAGACAAGACACAATTTATATGTCAAGGAATTATAGGAAGATAGTTGGCTCAGCAGTGGGTGATATTTCATTGTTAGAGTGATATGAACAGTGACTATTGACTTAACTAAAAGTTGCAGTATACCACATTGAGAGAATCAGAGGAAGAGAAAAGTGTGTGGGTGTGTGTGTGCACATATGCACAAACTAGGTTCACCACCATGACAGAAAGTCTATGAACAGTGACTTAGATTAGGTTCCCCTGGAAATACACTCTGTGCAGGCAGTTTTTTGTAATCTATCTTTAGGATCAACAACTGGAGGATGAGGGAAGCAGGCTTGGGCAGGGAAGAAGCTGAGTTGCCATGGTGATGCAGTCACAACAGAATGTCACTCTGGAGCTGAGATGGCTGCAAGTTGATACTGCCATAATTCAAGGGGGTTGGGCTTTTGTAACCCAGAACCCACCAGGGATAGAGGTGAGGTAGCTATGAGGGAGGTGCAGAGGACCAAATGTCTGTGTCTTCTCAAATTTGTATATTTAAACTTTAATACTCAGTGTGAAGCTATTTGGAGATGGGACCTTTGGAAGAGAATTAGTGTTAGGTGAGATGATAAGGGTATGACTCTTGTGGTGGAACTATTGCGCTTATAAAAGGAGGAAAGGACATCAGAACTCACTCTTCTTCCAGTGAGGACTCAGTATGCTATGAACCGAGCCACCAGGGGTTGAATCTGCCATCACCTTGATCTGAGACAGTGAGAAATAAGTGTCTATTAGTTAAGCTACACAGTCAATGATGTTTTGCTTTAACAACCCAAGCTGACTAAGACAGAAGGGATCCTGACCTTGGGTACAATGGTTCTTCAGGACTAGTGGTTGTTCTTGGGCTCAGCTGGTGCTTACCAACCCTTCTATCACCTGGGGGGACGGAATCAATGCCTCTGTCCCAAGAGGGAGCCTGCGTGACACATATAGCATTCACTATGTAAAACTGATAAATTGAAAAAGCAGTACTGAGGGAGGTAAATGGCACAGAAAGCTGCTAAAACATTTAGAACCAGCAGAGGGAAGTGGGTATGTATAGGAGAGAAAAAGTCTTCCTGTTAAAAGCCATTTGACATATTGATTTTAGCTATGTGTACATATACCATTGATAGCACTAATAATTAATTTAAAAAGTAAATTAGAGATAACACTGTACTCATTTAATGGAAGCAAACTGTTAAGTATAGTACAGTACCTTTGGTATTGATGATACGTAATAACATATACTTAAGCCAATACCTGTTTCATGCACAATATGGAGACATGTACTAAAAAGAATGATAATAAAAACAATAAATGAAACTCTTTCTGGGTGGCCAGCATTATTCAAAATGACCTTAGTGCCCTATTTCAGTTATGTTGTCTGTGGTCCTGTGAAGGAGGCTTATCCCCATTTTGCTAAAGCAGAGACTGGCATTAGAGAAGTGGAATCCATTGCTCATGGTCAAAGAACCCAGTAAATGACAGAGATAGCGTTTGATTTTAGATCTGGAGTCAGAGCTTTAGTTCTTAACCTCCTTTTATTAAGCATCGCTCTCATCTCCCTGTGCTCAATAGCTCAAAAAATGTTTACATGCCCGTTATTTGGTGGCCTGCATGGCCTTCCCATCAATAGTTCCCTCGCCATAGGATGCTAAATGACATCAAGAAGCTGTGAATTTTATTCGTCTGGTTTTCTGTTTATGTGTTAAAGATTAACAGTACTTTAAAAAATATCCCGTGTCAGGCATGCACAGAAAAGTTCCTTTTTTTGTTTTCGTCACCAATGAATCAGCTGAGAAGGGGCTGTCGTTGGACGTGAATGAGCAGCTCAAAGTCAGGCTGTGTTCTGGTTCTGTGTCGTTGTGGGCAAGTCTCTTCAACACGTACTGTGGCTGTGGGCTCAGAAAGTGGGTAATAACACTGCTGTCTCCCTCACTGAGTCCTTGAGGGATGAAGCTGATCCAGAGCCTGTGCCCGACTCTCTGCAGGTGCCAGTCGCTATTACCCAGTGTGACATTTTCTTTAAAAAAAGCAGTTTCAATAATCAAGTGTCCCTGGCTGCTTCTAAAGAACGAAGCTCCATTACTACTTTACGTATCATCTATTTTGTTTCGATCCTTCATCTTGTTAGTTTTTTCTCCTCCCTCTTAAATATAGAAGTGTGCAAAATTTAAGCTTTTACAAAGGCATTTGATTTAGTTATATATTTGCCCTGTGTTTGTTTTCTTTCATCTCTCATCTCTCTCTCTCTCTCTCTCTCTCTCTCTCTCTCTCTCTCTCTCTCACACACACACACACACATACTGGATAACTTTAGTATTCAGCGATAATGGAATCAGGTCTTATGCTGCTGCTAGTCTTCTCCTGCCTTACTTTTGGAAAAGAAAGCAAGATTAATAAATTATAATCATTTTTACATGTTTACCTTCTTTTGCAAGAAGACAGCATTCCATAACCTTTTAGGTTCATGTTAGTAATGCATTCCCAAAGTGTAAATGATAATGTTTACACACTTTTGTATATTAACAGGCTTTCACTTACCATTGCTAAATTTCCATTTGCCATGCTTAACCCTGTATTTTCTGCCTATGGAGGTTAGAGAATTAGAGTGTATTAGTCGCATTTGGTCAGAATGTGTTTGTTTCCATAGTTTGTCTCACTATTAGAAATGGAAATTATGTGTTTCCTGCCTACGATGGTCTATTTTGAAGGTCCTGGGAAAGTAAATTGTTCTGAGAATTTGAGATGGGGACAGTGTGGGCGAATCCCGTGGCGTGTAGGGACCAGAGCCATTAGAATAGCTAACACCTGGTGTGATGATGAGCATTCTTCCTGGGAACTGTGGGATGATAGCCCTTGGTGAATAGCTAAATGCTTATTGACTTGAGTTTAGTTTCTTAGTGTAACCAAGGATGATTTTAAGATTGAAAAAGAAGTGCTTGGGTGTATAACTGGGGATTATGATTAGATCAGCCCCCCAACTTATCCATTTTAAATCTCCAGTTAGCCAAAGCAGAACACATTTTGGATTAACTGCCTTTAGAGATTATCTTGATCCCTGCCACCTTCTATTAGTCTTAACTGTATTTCAATTTCAAAAAGTACCCAGCCTCAGTTTAGATTGAGGTCTTGCAACAAAGGAGAATCTCTTTTTGCACACAGGGAAAGAGATTAGGGATCTGGATCATAGAGCTGCTTAAAGGAACAATTTCTGCCTAAGTCCACTCAAGTTTATGATTATTGATGTGATTTAAGTCATGAGACTGCTGACTCAGGCTGAGTCTTTTGCTACTAATTGACTAATTGGGTTAATCATAAAGCCAGACTGATTTTATTCACCGTTTCACTTGCCAGTGTTAATCCTAAATCTGATATGAAATAGGGCTGCTTATGAGGATTTTTTTTGAAATCTAATTTATTGAGTACTTGAAGGGGACTTCCTTTTAATTTTGCTTTTATAACAGAGTAGATTTACATAACAGATTGTAAGAGAAGTTGAGATGTTGATTCCAAGATAATTGATTTTTTAAAAAAAATTATTGTGGGCCTATGAATATTTGCTCTGCAATACTTTTTGAGAAATAAACATCTTTTTTAAAAGGAAATTTCCTGTGTTAAATAACTCGGTGGGTTGGGATGACATGTTCACACCTTGCAAACTAGTGTGCCTTGTAAATAAACTTCCAATACTTCATTAGTGATTGCTAGTCAAACTAAGTTCATTCAACAGAAATCATAAAAAAAAAATTATCCCTCCTCAAGCCTTTCAAAATCATCACAATCTTGTAGAATGAGGAGAAATGTCCTTTCTAAAACTTTAAAATTATTTTAAGATAGCAGCTGTTTCTTGGGGCAAATGATACTAACCTCTTTTCCATGACCTTTTATCAGGTAAATCCCATGAGGTTTAAGCCAGGGCTTCTGAATAGTGCTTGTTGTCTCTAAAAGGTGTGAGAAATGGTAGTTGAGGGTTGAAGGCCGCTGTTTCTGTCAGCCTTGTGAAAAACAGGTCTGTAGCATGTCTGTGCCGACTCTCAAGGATGCTCTCTGTGGTCTAATTGCCCTTGTGACCTTTTCTAGCTTCAGGATGACGTAGCCCCACCACTTGTAAAGGTTTGAAAGGTTATCACTGTGGTTCCTACCCTCTATTTTTTTTCTTTTTTTCTCACTCTCAGCCCATTTCCCAAAGCAGCAGCACTCTACCCTGGCCGTAATAGGAATGAAGATCCTGATAATCATAGCTTGAAAAGCACCTTACATTCTTTCTCTGTCTCTCCTTTTTTCAATTTCAGTTAGAATTGCATCTGCCCGTATCAAATGATGATCTAGGAAATAAGCATCAAGTACTTACCATAATATGTTTGGACCTATCAGAGTTGAAAGACACATAGTGTGACTCTCAAAACCACATGGCAGTTGTTTTAGGTGAAATGGACAAAGTTATTCACAAATGAGTAGATTCATGTAATGATGACATCTACCTGAATCTTTGTGTCTTAGTGGTCAGGTCAGTGTAATTCATTGGCTTATCTCTAGAATAACAGTGCAGGCCTCAACAGAGCATTCCAGTATGGGTTCTTTTGACAGAGCTGAATTAAAAATGTGAAGTTTCTTATCATTTCATAACGAGGAAAAATGAATTTGACTGGAATTCTGAGCTGTACCCCTTGCTTGACACTGGTTGCATACCCTCTACCTCTGCCCCATCTCTAGGTCACTGGTTGTTACGGTTTTATATAGATGCCCCTCCCCCCTCAAGCCTCATGTAGTCATGGAAGTGGTTCAGTCTAGCATTTGTGGTTGACTCATTGTGTAGTGCTGGGATTGGCGATGTGAGTTCTGCACCCGCCCAGGGGTGGAGCCGACATACAATGTAAGGTTGGAATGGGGGCGTGTTTTCCTCTTTGGCGCGGTTTGCTCTTGCCGCTTGCATCCGCCATGAACAGCTGCCTCCTTTTGCTCTGGCTGCTGCCTTGAAGTGTTGACCCTGTGCCATGCCACCCTGCCTTGGAGCCAACTGATTATGGACTGAAATCTCCAGAAACTGTAAGCTAAAGAAACCTTTTCTTCCCTAATTTTGGGTGTCAGGTGTTTGTCTCTGCAATGAAAAAAAGCAACCAAGATACTGGTGTCTCTCTCTTTACCTTTGTGTTTATCAAAAAGGAAAGATGAGACATGGACAGTCTCCTTACTGGATTTTTAAAATAAAGAATGCAGTATTTTACTTCTAATTAAAATGGCTTCAAAGTCAATGTAAATTTGCTTAAACTCAATGACCCCAATGCCATAATGGGTACATTAAAATATTTTATGCCTCCCCCTTGCACATACATACTAAGGGTTCAACAAACATTTGTTGAAATGTTGAAATTTGATACAGACATTTGAAAGTTTTGCTTAGAAAAAGGGAGTCTATATACTCGCATCACAGAGACTTAAAAATCTGATCTTATTTTCATGAGTCTCAGACATCCTATGTCTCCTTTCCTCCTTCACAACTAGTAATTGAGTTCCAGGATGTGGGCTCTGCTACTAAATATTCACTGGCAATTTGCATTGAAATGTCAAATACGTTATTTGGGAATACTCCAGGTAACTTAGGAGGTATTTAATTTAAAAACCTTCCTGAGGGGAAAAGCTTAGTCCACATCAAATGAAGTAAGACATGCTGGAGAACTTTTAGAAGTCAAGTGGACAAATAAGTGCTTAGAACTTCAAGAAGGGACAAAAAGAATCCCTATCCTAAATGGTGACATATCAGAGAATTTGAAAATATTGATTTCATACTTCCTTATATATATAAGCTTGAGATAAACATTAAGCACAAATATTGAGACTAGTAAATTTGGTGTCTATATTAGTCTTCTTGGGCTGTAATAACAAAACACCACACATTGGGCAGCTTAAACAACAGAAATCTATCTTCTTATAGTTCTGGAGACTAGGAGTCAAAGATCAAGGAGTTGGCAGGTTGGGTTTCCTCTGGGGATCATATGGAAGAGCTGGTCCCCGACCTCTCTCCTTATCTTTCAGATAGCTGCATTCATCCTGCGTCTTCACAATAGTTTTTCCTCAATGTACTTGCATTCCTAGTGTCTGTGTTTGTCTGAATTCCCTCTTCTTGTGAGAACAACAGCCCCACTGGATAAAAGCTTATTCTCAGGACCTCATTTTAACTTAATCACCTCATTAATGACCTTACGTCTCAATGCAACCACTTTTGGAGGTATTGGAGTTAGGGCTGCAAACGTATGATTTGGGGGTGAAACAGTTCAGCCCATAACAATGTCTAAGCTAGAAGTTTTCTTGGAAACAGATGATCTAGGAAATAAGCATCAAGTACTTACCATAATGTGTTTGGACCTATCAGAATTGAAAGACACATATTGTGACTCTCAAAACCACATGGCAGTTGTCTTAGGTGAAATGAACAAAGTTATTCACAAACCAAGTACTCTGGAACATTAGCCATTTCCACCATTACCCCAAAGACCCTCTCTCTTATGACCTCTTGGTTCCCCTCCCATATTACATGTTCAAGAATTCATTCCTACAAGATGGGTGCTGTGTGCAAAGATCCTGGGGCACACACCGTATAAATAGCAACAAGTTCTATTAATAATGACTCATTCTTCAGGTCCCAACAGACCCATTCATCCTGTGTCCTTGTATAGCCATGTCCAGACAGAAGGGCTTGTTTTGAGAACATGCTCCATCAGAGAAAGGTGATGTAAACTGAGATAGTTACTATAGATCTCCAAATCATGTTCTCCTCTCTGTAAAGGGGAGAAAAAAGAATGATAAAATAGTGTGTGCAGGTGTCTTAGACCATTTGGGTCACTATAACAAAATATACTCTAGACAGTTTGTGAACAATAGACATTTATTTCTCTCAGTTCTGGAAGATAGAAGTCCAAGATCAAGGCAGGCTATTTCTGTGCCTGGTAAAAGGCCAGCTTCCTAGCTTGCAGGTGACCATCTTCTTGCTGTGACCTCAAACAGTAGAAAGGAAAAGAGACTACTCTTTTTTTTAATAAAGGAAATGATCCTAGTCATAAGAACTCTATCTTCATGACCTAATCACCTCCTAAAGATTCCACCTCCATACCATGACCCAGAGTGAAGGTAAGGATTTCAACATATGAATTTGGGGTGGGGCTGGGAGTGGGATGGTGTAAATATTCAACCCTTAGCAAGAGAAGGTAATGAGTTCATATTATAAAGTACAGTATGTAGCATACTATAAAAGAGCTTCATACAAGTAAGCTTTAAAAATGATATTTCTTATAATTGCACCCTCAAATCTAAACCAAGTTAGTCTTATCCTCTTCCCACACACATGATTAAAAAGAGCATTTTCATAGAAATTGAAACAGCCAACATGTGTGATTCTTTTTGTTTATCTGAAGCTGAGAGATTTTGGGGAGAGGCCCCAATTGAAGTTCCTAAATAAAGCCAGGAAAAAGCACTGCTTGCCTTAGTAAGTCTTAGCATATCTCAGAAAAAAGATAGGAAAGGAAGACCTTTGATTTCTTGGACTTTTGTGTGTTAGTCCTTGGCTCTAAAAGGCTTACCGGGTAATCCTAACCCTTGGGGGTCCCTAGGAGAGCAGGTATACTGTGCTACAGAGGGGCTGGCAAGTGTTCAAATTCTGTCTTCGCCCGCTTCGAGCTGGGAAAGTTCATTAACCTCTCTGCGCTTCAATTTTCTTACCTGTGAAATGAGACTTTAAATAGCATTGACCTCAAAGACTGTCATGAAAATTACTCTCCATACACAAAAATTGTTTATGCAATGCCAGAGTAAACTTCTTATGGAAAGGTTTTAATAAACAAATGTTGACTGTTGTCATTCTCACTAGAATTGGAACTCAAGCTCTCAGTGTTCCTTTTCTCCTCATGCTTTCTCTGGCTCCCCTCCCATCTCTCTCCTCTTATTGTACCGTGATTCTCCAACCTCATCAAATAAACGTACATGAATTTAGTGGAAATGCTTTCAATATTCAGAAATATTCTTCTATGCGCTCTTCTTTTTGTGTGTGGGAGATGAGCTACCAAGGAGAATCAGGAGCCAGTTGGGAAATGTAAGAAGGAAAAGGAAAGAATATGATAAAAGAATCATGGGTTTGAGCATTTGAGACTCCAGGGAAGTGAGATGGCTGAGCGCACTGGAATGAGACAAAGTGAGCAAATGTTGTTTAATTTTTTAAAATGCCAGAATAGGTAACTGGAAATAAACTGCTGAGAGTCCCCCCCCCACACACTAATTTTCTTTAACATAGTGGTTAAGGTATAGGTTTGAGGACTCATTTACATTGCTTGTTCCATATACCAACTTTCTGAAGAAGCTGTTTAACACCTCTAGTCCTCCATTATCCTTATCTATGAAATGGACATAACGATCAGCAGTGCCTGGCTCATTGTGTGATTGTGAACATTAAGTCAGCATATGTTAGGATCTTAGAAGGGAACTTGGCACAAAATATGTAGGTATATGTGTGTGACTATTACTATTATAGTGTTAATATCATAGATCCATATCAGCACAACTAAGGTAAGAGTAGTTCTAGACTAGACACTGAAAGACTTAAGGTTTCTTTTTCTTTGAACAAATGACACTACTTCTGCTGTCTTTGGGGATCACTGAAAACATTTCTGCTTCTGCATTCTTGGAATCTTGTCCTGATAACAATCAGGATTAGTCCTTGCTTAGAAAGTATCAGTTAAAATTTAATTGCTTTAGGAAATGAAATGAGAAATAAAATATAAATTTTACAAATATGATCCTAAGAACCATTGCAGCCTTGAGGCCAGTCTTCTGGTTACTTACAGTTGTGCCTTATAAATAGTCTAGTATTTTAATCACATTAAATCATTTTGTTAACATCTTATTTTTTTTTATACTTTCACCAGGAGAAAAAACTAGAATTATGAGCTCTTAAACAGTCCATTGGGGAGATATTTGGGAGTTCACAAGCCCTAAAAAGACTTAAGTTTAAATGTTGGCTTCAAAACTAACCCCAGTGAGATAAATTGGAAGTGTTTTGACTCTTTTTGGTTTTCCTTTCTGTCTCATAGGTTGCATTCTACATAGAACTCAGAAAGGCCTTCAAGAGGTGTCTTTGTAGCTTTTCCTCCCTATTACTACCTTAAAGAAACTACGCACTTCTTCCCCTATTCACTTAAAGAAACTGTTAGTATAGTTCCCTGATGTTTCACTAAAGGAATATTTAAAGTATTATTTTTAAATGTGACAGGGATGAAGAACAAATAGTTCTTCACAGGAATTTTCCTAGAAGAACTGTGAACTGACTGGGGTTAATGTCTACAGGTAATGGCCTCTCCCAGTGGGTCATTAATTCCCAGGAATTGGCCTGTGCTTCAATTGCTATTGCTTAAGTAAACAATAAATAACATCACACAGATATGTAATGAACTATAAAACGACCACTTCTCAACCTGCATTGTAGATCTGCCTGCAGCACATACAAGACTGCCTCCTATTAATCACCTCCCAACTTGATTGATTAGTTTCAATCAGCATCCTGTCCCCTATTTTCTTTTAAAATAGATTAATTCCATACTTATGAGGTCAAGGAATAAAAGCATGAGTGTTAGACCCAGTAAAAATGGTGTGCGTGCCACAGTATTTTTGATTGTTCTCTCTCTCTCCCTCTCTCTCTTCCTCTCTCTCTCTCTGTCTCTCTCCCTCTTTTCCCTTCCTCTTGCATTTTCTGTTTCTATGAAGCAATTAGTTGCATCTCATACTGTGCCCCAATGTTAAGATTTGTGCTGATAATATTGGCTAGTGAAAACTGAATTAATCTTTCAAGAATGAGAACTATTTTAGTTACATTAATACGCAAAATTTATTACCTGCTCAACACCTTCACCATCATCTCTCAGTTATCTTTTTTGACTTCTCCGTAGCCTCTGTTACAAATGATCATTTCCTTCTCCACAAAACACTTTATTTCTTGGTTTCCATTCTGTCTTCATTCTCTTCCTACCTTGTTAGCTACTCCTCAGTTTCTTCTGCTGTTTCTCCTTTTATGTTTTATTGTGGTAAAACGTACATAGCATGAGATTTACCATTTTAACTGTTTAGGGTGCACAATTCAGAGGCATTGAGTGCATTCAGTGTAGTATAATCATCACTATTGTCTACATTAAAGCTTTTTAATCACCCAAAATAGGAATTTATGACCATTAGGTAATAATTTGCCATTCCTCCCTCTTGGAATCCATAGTGGTGATCTATTCTGCTTTCTGCTTTTGTGACTTTGCCAATTGTAGACAGTTTTTATAAGTGGAATCACACAAAACTTGTATCTAATTCTGAGTTACTTCACTTAGCAATTTTCAAGGTTCACCCACGTTGTAGTGTGTACCAGAACTTCATTTTAATTACTGAATAATATCCCATTATCTCTAAATAATACACTATGTTTATCTATTCATCTGTTAATGGGCATGCAGACAGTTTCCACCTTTGAGCTATTGTGACTAATGCTGCTGTGAACATGAAGTGAAATTGTTGGATCATACGATAATTCTAGCTTTTATTCTTTTTTTTATTTGATGGAAAAAATGTAAGGCAAAATTTTGTAACAAATAACAGTAGAATGAAATACTGTTATCTTTAAAGTAGTTGCTCAGAGCACAAAATATGGGCATAAAAATTTCTCCAATAGATATTAGTACAAAATTTCCTTTTTAATAAACTAAGAGACACTAATAGTATAACTAACTTGCATTTTTTTCCCTTTTCCCTCCTGTCTTTTCTCCTTTTGCCCATCCTAGTTTCTTTTTCCTTTTGAACAAAGTCTTTCCATTTCTCAATAGCTATTGTACATGTTAGACCTTATTTACTTTTTCAGCTTCTTACAGTAGGGAGACACTACGACATTTATGCTTGTGAGTCTGATTTTTTTCACTGATGAGTATAATCTCAAGTTGCATCCATTTACCCACAGAATTCTCAAGTTTATCCTCCTTTATGACTGAGTAGTACTTCATTGTATAAAAATACCACATCTTTTTTATTCATTCCTTGATTATTGGGCATTTGGGTTGTTTCCAAACTTTAGCTCTTACAAATTGTGCTGCTATAAACATGAGTGCGCATATATTGCTGTGATATGATGTTTTTAATTCTTCTGGAAAGATACCCAAAAGGGGAATAGCTGGGTCAAATGGAATCTGTAATCCTAGTCTTTTGAAGAATCTCCACACTGATTTTCACAGTGGTTGCACCAATCTACACTCCCACCAACAGTGGAGAAGCATTCCTTTTTCCCACATCCCTACCAGCATTTGTTTTTGGTTGACTTCTTGATGATAGCCATTCTCTCTGGGGTGAGATGGAATCTCAATGTTGTTTTAATTTACATCTCTCGAATGACCAATGATGTTGAACATTTTTTTCATATATTTATTTGCCATTTATATTTCTTCATCTGAGAAGTGCATATATACCTAGTTTTTGATTGGACTATTTTTTATTCTTAAGGAACCACCAAACATTCCCACAGTAATTTCTACACTGTTTTACACTCGCATTAGCAATTAGGATTCCAATTTCTCTATCTGCTAATACTTGTTTTGTTTTTTCCCTTTTTCATTGCATATGAAGTGGCATCTCATTGTTAATTCTTCCATTTTGTCTCTCAAATTTGCCATCATTAGAATACCTGGGTACTTGGTCTTCATGCCTTCTGTTTTCTATCTTCTTCCTATCTTTGGGGGATTTCTTCTAACTCCTAGTTTTAAACATCATGGACGTGCTGATGTGTATTGCTCCTCATAAAGTCATGGATCATATATGCCAGTGCCTAGTGTGCATTGCTATGTGGATGTTCAGCAAGCATCTCAACAGTAGAATGTCAAGAACCGAAATCATGTGCCAAGCTCCTCCTCCCCTAACAACCTTGAACCTGTTTCTCCCATAGACTGCCTTTATCTGCCAATGGCCTCTCCATTCTACCAGTTTCTCAGGTCTCAAATCTTGAGTTCATCCATTCTTTTTCTCTTTCCGTGGCCCTTTATATCTACCAACAATTTCTGTTCATTCTACTTTTAAAACATATCCAGAATTTTGGTTGCATCTGTGTTCATATGGTACCTGCACAGAAAGGACTTCTCCATATTAAGTGTCGCTGAACCTGCATATCAGTCCCCTTAATCTACTCCATTCTCCAGTACGCTTAACACCATATGCATTTGTTAATTTTTGTTCCCTGAACCATAATGTGAGAGCAGAAACTTGTTAGGCTAATCTCCTTTGACCAGAATAGTACTGATTCCATAAATAATTATTAAATTGATGATTGAATGATAGGTGAAAGATATAGCACCTGCTCACAAGAAGCAATAAAGTCAAAATTTTATATATGGATGTATAATATATTGTATGTGTATTTATAAGAACATAGATATACATATGGAAATATGTAGATACATTTTAAACCTCCCTGGGTTTTTCAGGGAATATGGTTTTTGTTTACATATATTCTGCTTCATCATGTGACCAAAATATGACTGAGCTTAAAGCAATTTTGCCACATATCGGAGACTTTCCTTCTGAAAAAGAGGAGATTGGTGTCTGAGTCATTTTCCCATCACTTGGGCAAAATACCCACTACCCACCACTTTAAGTAAGAGAGGTTTATTTTAGCTCAGTTTCAGCACCAGATCAGCTCACTCCAAGACAGAAACACCAGGGAGGAAGGGAATGGCAGAAGAGAGCTACTCACTTCATGGGTGGCAGGAAGCAGAGGCAGAGGGGAGGAGCCAGAAGCAAGAATATAGTGTTAGTAACCCACCTCCAAACAGGCTCCATCTCAGCACACTCAGCTAATGAGCTCTGATCAATGGTGAATCCACTGATTAGTACAATACACCACACTCCCTCCAAACACAGCAGAGTTTTGGGGGACATTTTGTATCCAAACCATAGCCGTTGACAACCTACCTGGTCAGAAATTATTGCTGCAACAAACATACATTATTTGACAAAGGCTCTATTTAGTTTTAAAGAATCTCCTTTGTTGAGGGCCTCCTCAACAAAGACATGGTTGTTCTTTTGATATTGCTGTTAATTTGTTAAGAAATTTGTATTCAGTAAGAGAAGAAATGCTGCTATTAAAATTTGAAATGTATTTTTGTAATTAAAAATTTGTGGCATATGAATAGTACATAATTATATTATTATAACCACAGAATTGCTTTACATGTACTCATTAAGAATTCTATTAAATTTTAGGCTCCTTGAAGGCAAAACAAAGCCTTGAGCAACTCTGTATTCTCCCTTTACTCAGTAGACACTCAGTAAATAATTGCTAGATGAAGATACCAGATTCTTACTGCAAAGGAAAATTTCCCTTTTCCTTTTTTCTAGACGGATGTGGGTTCGAGGTCTAACATTTACCAGATGGGTGGCTTTGGAGAGATCGTTTTCTGATATGAAAGTGTAAAACAGTAAAAGGAAATAGCAGGCTCCCTGCTCTTCCTATTTCCATGTAGGACACTTATCTTTAATCATATGCAAATAAATTACAAAGTGTAATGTAGATATTGGTAGCATCCAATATGACTCCTGTAGTAACTCATTATAACTCTTACAGTGTTCATTTTTATAGAATTGAAGAATAATAGGAAAAACACAATGTATATTTAAGTCAAACAAACTCAACTTTTGAGCTCCAACTGTTCCAGCCCCAGAACCATCATCCAAATAAATCTGTCTGCAAACTTTGTCTCCTTTAATTTGACTTTTCATGAGATCACACTATCTTCACATATAGGTTCTCTCAGAATTTTCATCTATGTATAACTTAATTCTTGAATGATATTTTAAAGTTTAAAATTCCTTGAAGAAATATCCTGTAAGTCTAGAACAGATCAATTTTTTTAATAAAGCATTGTGAAGCAGTCATTTTTGAGGAATTATTAAATTCTGAAAATAAGAGAAATGGAAAAGTCTTGTATCTAGATGATTTTAATTTGTTTCCCTAGACTGAGATAATAGCTACTAAAATTTTAAAATAATTATGTAATAATACATTCCTTTTACAGATTGGAAGTTGCTCTGAGAAAAATATGACAGTTTTGTTTTTCGCACTTTTAAAAATTGGAAGACTAGCTAAGTTTGATGGTGAATACCTGTAATCCCAGCCCTCTGGAGGAGCAGGCTGGAGGATTGTGAGTTCAAACCCAGGTTGAGCAGCTGGGTGACTTGGTGAGACCCTGTCTCGAAAATAAAATAAAATAAAATAAAATAAAATAAAATAAAATAAAATAAAATAAAATGGGCTGGGATGTAGCTCAGTGTGACAGCCCTGGGTTCAATCCTCAGTACTGCAAAAAAAAAAAAAAAAAAAAGACAAAAATTTGATGACCTATTTTAATGGGACTTAGGACATTGCTGAACCTGTCATGCCAATTTTCTAATTCTTTCTTTCTTTCTTTCTTTCTTTCTTTCTTTCTTTCTTTCTTATGCACTTTGGATGCTTCATTGTTCATCGTAAAATATTTTTAGCCGTTACTAATACAAGAAAATTAAAAAAAGAAAAAATTCTTTTGTTGAGCAGTCAACAGAAAAGGAAAGACCTACAGAATATGTTTATCGTTTTGTGAGTTTTTAATTGTAAGCAATAAGAAATAATTTTGTTATGTGCTTTAAATTTGATGTTACCTTTGAGACTTTAAGAGTGAACTTCCATTTTTAATTCAGATCTATACACATCATGACCATGGAACTTGGTCTGAAAGCGCAGGTGACATATTTAGGTTAGACAAATTCATCTGACTGGGTGGCAAACTCTCCAAGCTTTTCTTATCCATTTAATGTCAGCAGTTCTGGGTCAGCTCTGACACTTGTTAGTTTTGTGATCTTGGGCAAAGGTGTGGCCTCTCTTTGCCTCCATTTATTCATCTGTCAATAGGGATAATAATAGAAGCACTTCCACAGAATTGGTCTTAGGATCAAAGTAATTTTCACTCAAAATACTAATATGTCTACTATACTCATATACTTTATATATATTATAAACAAGTTGTACACACATGTGTCTCAAAAATAGTGCCTGCCATTTGATATGTGCTCTTAAAGTATTAGCTATGACATTAATGGTGGTGCTGATGATGATGGTGTTCAGAGCCCCCCAAGATATCAAGAAGAAAGAAAAAGCCCAGTCATTTTTTTATACTATGATGGGCAAACTGATAATAGGCAGCAGAAGATAATATATAGTACTCAGTGGAAGTGGGTTTTAATTTTATTGCCGCAGCATATTTATGTCTTTTTTTAGAAATGGCTCTAAGAACTGTTGATGTAATGCATTCAAATTTAATAGTTCCATTTTATAAAATCCCACTGAGCTCTTTGAGATAAGAAAAAAGTCAACTAAAAAGAGAATAAATGGCCAGAAGTCACACATTGAGAGAGGTCAAAGAAAATAAATATGTTCAGCACCGGCCCTAAAGGTTGAAAAAGATTAATTTAAATGGCTCCACTTAGAGAACATGACAAAGTTCCAACACTTTATGGCAGGCTCAGTATTTCATGCTTAAAAGTTGTGTTCAGATGCATTCTTTCTTCATTCGCACGTAGCCTGTATAGATGGGCGTCAGTTATTTGCACTCAACTATAGCTGGAAAGGAGAATATGAATATGGAAAATGCCATCCAGGTTAATGATGCTATGGATTACAATGCAATAAAGTAATAATCCATCTCTGCTCCTAGCACAGTGCTTTTTATTCAGCCATGACATCCTATATGGAGATGTTTATCCTGCGCTTGTCCTTAGCTGTGGAAATTATTCTCTTGAGTTCAGCAGAGGACTATCTGGTGTCTCACCAATGGGGTCGTATCAGCCTCTGTGATTAAAAGGATTACTTATTTGCTTACTCAAAAAAGATTAATGGCAGACAACAAAAGCCTTGTTTAAAAATCACATGCCATAACTTTCTAGAGCCTAAGGAAGAGAATCTAAAGGATATTAGAGCCACTAGAAGAAGAAATGTTTTATTCAAAAATTAAAACCTTCATCTAGCGAGTAATCCCTAATGGAGGAATTCTGAACTAGCATTAAACAATTGTTTTCCAGTAACATTCTACCACTGTGTTTTGGCATCTCTTTAATCTAGGGCTTATGAGAACAGTCTCATTCTAGCTGATTATTTGAGATGATTCTCTGTGTGTGTGTGTGTGTAATTAAAGTCTAAAATATGGAATTCTTTATACTTAATTGATACTTAAACAAAACGATAAGACCCTCACTTTGAGCTTCTGTGAATACTTCCCAAACCACCACCCAACCCGGCAAGCAGTGGTAGAAAACAAAAAATTACTCAAAAGTTATTTTTATGTGTAACAAAATTGTTTCTTAAATTGAGATTTTCTAAAAAACAAAAAACAAGTTTAATCTCTCTCTTGCCTCTATGAAGTACAGATGGATAGTATCTTCTTATGTAATAATTAACTGTGACTATCTAAATGTCACGTACACACACACACGTGCAAACACTTTAACATTCTGTAAATTCTCTCTGCTGTCATGATCATTTCATAAAACACATGTGAAATGTTGTCCTGGTCCACTTGTAGCTGTATGGCATTATCTGCCCAAACAATACAATCTTATCATTTGTTTTATTATTTATTAAAAACTGAAAAATTTCTGATTAACCCCTGTGACATCTAAATACGTGTTCTGTTTACTGGCGGACCCTCCTAACTTTATTGATATATTTATATTAAACTGCCTGGTAAATTTGCAAAGGCAATAATTATTGCAGTGAATTGAATTTTAGAGGCCATTCCCTGAATTTTTTCCTTCAAGACAATACAAGTCACGCTGTCTGATGCCAGTGATAACTAGCCACCAGCCAAGTTCTTTCCAATAAATACAAAGTTTCTAATGAGATGGTGGCTTTCCTTTTATAGGCTTGAGAAAATTGGCAATCTACATTCTCCCCCCAGAACTTTATTAGATGAAATGAATCACAGTCTGGTATGTTGAGTCCATAGATCTGGCTAAAACAAACTGCACTGTATGTGTGATTTCAAACCTTTTCTAAAAGTAAGATAATAAAGGCAATGTGTTTTCTTTTTTAACTACTTAATTTCAAATGATCAAATGATCATGACTTTTAAGTCAAAAATATTTTTGCTATTTTCATTAATTGTTCAAGTAGATTATAAAGTTAATTACCTCAAATTATTTAAAAGTTGAGACTCTCTTGCTATGTCCATATGCTTTAGTTACTTCTATCTATTTCTTAAAAAGAAGTATAAACAAATTGACTGTCTCCTGATTTCCTTGCCAGATCTTCAGAAGTCTGTATGGTCTTTAACTCCTGGCTGTCACTGCCAGATCCTCAGTCACCCCTGGTTTTGACACCACCCAGCAACCTTCTGAGTCAATACACAAAGCTTGGCATTTCTTTGGTATTAAGAGTTTTTATGGGAAAGAAAACTTTTAGAAGTGTGTACCCATGCCTTACAGCTATGTCCAGCCATTTACGTAAGTTGAATATATAAATACTGTGGTGTGGTGACATTCAAGGGAATCCTTAATGAGTGTAATGAATGAAAAGTATGACTGCTAAGGCTTAAAATAAAGAGTTCTTGAGCTACAAAGGGAAATGATAAAGGAAAAAAGGCACTGGTTATTAACAGTGTTATTATAGGAGTGTCTCATGATAGTGTTAATTTGATTTTTGCCAGAAAATGACTTTTGATAAATTCTTAATTTCTAAATTCAGAGTTAAAAATAGCAATCATTTCTTGAATTAACCACCTAATTGTAGTCTCTACTACATGGAAGTCTCTGGGTGGTTCTTGCAGTGATAGTGATGTGAACATGTATGTACCCTGGCTGCTTTCCAAGTCTGGCTGATCCCCTCCAGCCCGCTAAATTGCCTCTGTAATTTCATCAGGAATGTATGTTCACTTTTTTATTTTTTCTGTTTGCTTTGGAGGCTCAGTGTTAGAAAACCAAGACATTTAGGCACTGTAAAATATCTCCTAAGCCTATGCATCTTCAGTCCCCTTTTTTTTTAACATATTTCCCAAGTGTCTGCCTATTGTTTTAGCAGATGTGCATAGCCTTATAATATTTACATCAACTAAAATTTGAAATATCTGGTTTTGATGTAGTGTTATTGCCTATGCTTTTTGTTTATTTAATTGGTAACATTCCATAATAATCTATTATCCTTGAAAAACACTATTTTTTAAACTGAAAGCTTGTATTATAGTTATGTTATTTCCATATGGATGAATATAGTGATCTGCAGTCTAATTTATTCATCTGGAAACTCAAAACTTCATTTCTGAGGCAAATATAAGCTCACATACTCCCTTGTGGTAAATTTAAATGAATATTCTCATTGCTTCAGAGTATCTCATGCGTACCTAGTTAAGAGACCTTGAAGAAAAATTGTCATTTCTGAATTTCATCAGGCAAAATGCGCACTGGCCTTGCCTTCAAACTTGCTGCAAGGAGAATGGCTGAGGTGAATTTTTTTTCTTCTGGCGTAGATTCCAGCAGATGATTAACATACGAGAGACATAGCTTCATTCGTGTGTCCTAAATTATGTGAATGGGACTCATTTTGGTCTTATCCAGTAGTAGCACCAATGTTCTTTGGATTTATTTTGAAGTCAGTCAGCCTTTTGTAAGCTCTTCAAAGCAGGAGTTGGGAGTGATGGGGTCCTTTCTTTGAGCATCAGCTGCACGGAAATATTTCAATATGTTGGACTTGATAGTTTAAAGACAGGACCAGCTATACTCTGCAGACAGATTGATTTCTTAAAATACCAAATGACCAACATTTAAAATATTTGCAAGGATATTTACCTTCAGTTTTGGTCACCTGGCATACAGAATTAACTAATTTCACATAAATTCATTGGAGAAGAAAAATAATTTATCCCAGGAAATCTATTAGTATAGGAAATTTAGCCAAGAGTTGTGATGTAATGTTAAGCAAATAACCTTCAAAAAATCCTTCTGATAGGTTTATTTGCATGCGCCTAGAAAGCACCTACCACCTATCTCATAGGCTGCAATCACAAAGTTTGGTTACAGAAAGGTCTCAGTGACGTGGTTAATTTATTCTTGCCAATTGCCCATGGAAATGGAATGAAGCCTCGTTAACTTGCAAGAGAATGAATGTCCTCCACGGTAGAGGACAGAGCTTCTAAACAGCAGGTGCCAAGTTCTCAAAGTGTATTTCTATCACCTGGGGTAGTCAGGGAGCTTTCTAAAAATTACTTTATAAATCTTACTTTTTGATGATTTCTGAAATTGATTCAGCTGAGCTGAAGCCTTTATTGCATTGAATTTTCATACAAGTCAAGGACCAGCAGGCATGAATAAGAATTAAAGAGACCCGCAAATAGAGCATTAAGGGAAAAAATCCACTTATATTGATTTGGATACCACAATTGGACTGAGTCCTGAATTGTCATCGACAGGTTTCTCGGTATCGTCAGTAATGAAAGCATCCCATGATGACAGCACAGAGGAATTTCCTGCTGTCGTTGTTGTGACCAGTTTGTATTAAGATGAAATGCTTTCATGAGAAAAATGTGTGAAAAAAATACATATATGACATAATATATATATACATACAAACTATATGTGAAAGTTTTATAATATTTACATCAACTAAAATTTGAAATGCTATATATATATATATATACATACACACACATATATGTGTATGTATGCCTGTCTTGTTCTTGCTTCAATTGGATATAAGATTCTTCACCCTACCCCCAGCTTGGTCTGTAGACTTTTCTGAAACATTTGGAAAGGATATGTTGATCCTGGGTTTTACCGTATTTGTTCTGGCCTTGTTGAACAGATAATTTATACAGTAAAGGCAGAATAAGTTAAGGACACTATCGCTAGTAACATAACTCATTGGATGATTTACAGGTACCTTTTTTGTTGTTCTATCAGCTTTCAAACAGGAGCATATTTGTTTTACATCAAGAGTTTGGTAAACATTACACAAATGGTTAATAAGTCTTCTGCTAATGTGAAACAATGATTTGAATAAGTCTGCTTGGATGTCAGCCCTAACAGCTGAGCTTGCTATTTGATTAAGGAATATGAGTTGCATGAATGGGTTTATTAGAAATGGCAGGCACTGAATTGACAGATGTCTGCCCTGAAGGTTTATAATCCTAAATCTTTTGTTTTCAAAATAGTTAGGGTGTAATGTTTATATTACAACAGAACCCTATGGATATGTAGGTATATGCCTTTATAATTAAGGCTATCTAAATTACACTGAAAACTAATGACAATTGCAGAGAGTTTACACCACTAATAAAATGTAAACCAAAATGCTAAAAAAGGCTACTACTGGAAAGTATGGCATATCACTTTCTTGAGTAAAATATCATATATGTGAACCTAAAATAGGATATTGAAATGAAAGTTGATCATAAAATTGATGATGGAGTATTTTGAATTATTTTTCCCTGAAGGCTGCTAGAAGTTTTAAAATGTGACTATATATAAAAAGACCCTTCAAAATATAGATGTAAGTCAATGTTTATACCTATAGGAATCTATCTTGTTTGGGTAAAAGTTTGTGTAGACTTTCAAAATAAATTTTTCCAATTCAATGTAGCCACTTTCAAAGGTGACAGAATAAGGTGAATAAAAATATGTGTGACATTTCTAGAATAGTTCTAGAAAATATTAAGTAGTGCATGCATATTGGCTTTTTAAACGAGGTGTGAAATGCACACCACTGACTTGCAAAAGTAATTTCTTTTGATTCAGCCTCCACTGAAAACCAACCACAGAGGAGTGTTATAACTTTATAACTACACTCCCTACTCATAATTCCCCCTGTGTTTATCTTTTTATTTTCAAGATAAGTCTTAGATGATTTTTAATGTGAGCTTTTTATTTTAGAATACTTTTAGATTTACTGAAAAACTTACAAAAGTGCTGTTTTATATACCCTGCACACATTTCCCCTATTACCAATGTCTTATGATTTTGATATATTTAGTATAATTAATAAGTAATTCAATATATTATTTTTATACTGAAGTCCAAACTTTATTCAGATTACATGGATTTTTATTCATGGTCCTGTTTATATTCTAAGGTCCCATCCAAGATCCATCTCACCTTGGAGTCATCTTATATTCTTAGGCTCCTGTTCTCCTGTTTTTTGTTTATGAGGAATCTGGCAATTTTGAAAAGTACTGGTCAGTGATTTTGTAAAATCCTAATCCTTCTACTGTGATTTGTGCAGTGTTTTCTCATTAGGAAAATGCAAATTAGAGCTGTGATGAGATGCTACTCCATACCTATTAGAATGCTTAAAATCCAAACTGATCAACCAATGGCCAAGTGTGGTAGTGCACATCTATAATCCCAGCACTCAGGAGGCCAAGATAGGATAATCACTGTGAGCTTGAGGTCAGCCTGAGCTACATAAGTGGGTTCAAGGTCAGCCTGCACTACATAGTGAGACCCTGCCTTAAAAAACAAAGAAACAAACAAAAAACGATCACTGGCAATAGCACAAAGCAACAGGAACTCTCTCTCTCTCTGTTGTTGCTGGGGTCAATGTAGAATATTATAACCACTTAGAAAGACAATTTGGCCATTTCTTACAAAGTAAACATAGTCTAGCCAAATGACCCAGTGATTGTGCTCCTAGGTATTTACTCAACTGATCTGAAAAGTTAAGTCCAAAAATTGACACACAAAAATTTATGAAAGTTTTGTTTATAATCATCAAAAAGTACATGAATATATACACAAAAGATATACAATGTATATGCAAATAACACATCTGTACAGTGGAATATTATACAGTGATGAAAAGGAATAGGTAGAGCCCATCTAAAGGTAGTGATAAATCTCAAATGCATATTGCTGAGTGAAACAAAGCAGTCTGAAATAGCTACATTTTATGTGATTTCAAATTATATTTCATTCTCAAAGAAGACAAAACTATAAACACAGTAAACAATCAATGGTTGTTAGGGGTTTGAAGAGAGAGTAGAGTTGAATCATGTGGGATTTTAGAGGCATTAAAACTGTTTATTGTGTATGATCCTGTATATGACATGTCGTTTGTCAAAACCCATACAGTTTTAAAGCACACATGTATGCAGGTTAAAAATCATTTAAGAGATTAGGAAACCTTAGAATGGAAAGCAAAATGATGAAGGAAATTAAAAGCATACGAAATAATTTTACTGAAGGAGGTAAGGAGAAAATTTACTGACCTAGGTAACTTGAAAATCAGTAAAGAGGATAAATGTGAAAGGAACTGAACAGAAGCAGTGTATTCTAATTGATAAAAGTTTACCAATTCAGTAACCACTATACTTGTGCAGTAAAGTAGAACAATTAAGCAAAGGAGTGATGAGTGATGTGAGCCAGATTTTTCCCGTGGGAGATGGCAGTTATATATAAGCAAGAAGAAAAAACTAGAATGATCCACTTGGTAACGGATTAGAATTTCAGATACCATTTATTGAACTCCCTTTTAGCTTAATATAGACACATATGAAGGTATATGTAGAGTATGTGGAATATATTTATACCCATGTGCATATATACAAGTTCACATACTATTTCCATGTCTTCTTAGCTGAAGAGAATCTAGAAGCAGCAACACTGCAATTGCAATAACCCAGTACTCAGATCTTGGCTCCTAATTCCATTCTCTGAAAAGGAACCAAGAATCCCTAGGTAATGGGTGACACAAGGGCTGGAGCAGGAAATATGCAAGATGAGCCCAGAGTAGTTTAAAGTAAGAAATTGTTGAATTGCTCAAAAAATGACAATGACTTCAACAAAAACCAAAACCAACAACAATGACATGGAAAGACAAATGGATACGAGAATCAGCTTAAAGTGCACCTAGTCGCCAAAGATGGAATACTTGGAGTGAGAAAATGAACAAAATATATTGGATTATAACTCAAAGCATAAGATAAATATCTATGACTCCACAGAGACATAAGTAGATAATTAAAGAACGGAAGAAATTGATAATGAGTAGACAAATCTTCCATGTGAAGAATTTCAAATAATTTATGGAGATAACTCACACTCAATCAAGTAGAATGTACTTTCCTATTCCTCAAGTGTAGGGTTCACACAGTGACTACCTTCCAAAGAGTGCAATGTGGGGAAAAGGAAAGAGAAACTTTGCAGTGGAGAAACCTGACCTTCACTACGTGAGCCAAGTGGTCAACATTGTCGATTCATGCAGGTATCACTGACAGGATGTGATAAAAATGAACTTTTCTTGTTGAGTCCCCAAAATCTGTAATCCCAGTCTAGTTATAAGAAAAGCATCAGAAAAGTCCAGAACTGAGGGACATTCTATGAAATGCCTGAGCACTGCACCTCAAAGTCTCAAGGTCACCCCAATCAGGGAAAGTATGAGCAGCTGTCAGCTAAGAAGAGACTAATGCTACATGAGGACTAAATGTCATGTGATTTTGAAGGAGATCCTGGATGTTAAGTAAAAACCAATATTAGTATGAATTTTAGTTATTAAAATAAATTTATACATGTACATGCAATTGTACATGCACATTTATGCCAGTCTCCATACCAGTGTTCATACATTTTTTTTTATTTTTACCAGTACATGTTTTCAGTACAAAATGATTACATTTATCTTGGAGAGTTGATACATTGAAATAATGTATCTTAATAGATCAGTTTTTTTTTTACAACTATTATTGTCTTGTGTGGATGAAAAATAATAGAAGGTATGAGGAAACACATATTTATAGATATCTGTTGGAACTGTTTCAATTTTTTCCTAATTCTGGTTTACAATGGTGGTTACAGCTATTTTATACCCAAAAAATCCACTGTATTTCTTTGGTTCTATATTGAACTCTTAGCTCTGCTCCCTGGTTTATTCTTTCACCCATGCCATACTGTCTTGGTTATTGAACCTTTACAGTCTTGAAATTGTATAATGTGAGTCTTCCAACTTGGTTCTTCTTTAATACTATGTTGAATATTCTAATCCTTTTGTCTTTCCATATATATTTTAGAGTTAGTTGTTGATAGCTACAAAATGGCTTATTAGACATTATTCATTTTCAGTTCTTATATTTGATTCTTGATGATGGTTTATGATTCAGTGACGCAAATCTACTCTCAAAAATCCGCCCCCGCTGTGAGGATATTTATGTTCAAAGTATCTGAGCATGTGCAATACTATTGCAAAACTGTGTCTGTCCTCCCAAGGTGCTTTCTTTAATAAACAATACTTATTTGAATATATCAAGTTGAGTATTTAAATATTTAAATCCTATCATTCTTTGATAAACATATATAGTGGTTGTGCATCCTTCCCCCAGGACTGTGGGAAGAGTTAAATCAGAGCACTGGTAAGATTTAAATATGTGCAGCATTTAAAAAGTACACAATAAATAGTACTTATTCTTATAGTTAACCCATTTTGTTCTTTAAAAATTTTTCATGTAGAATTTAACCTTGCATTACAGTCTGCTATAAGATCTATCAATTCTTTAACTGTTGTTTAACATCGTGTACTTTTAAAATGCAGTACTGCAGGATACAAAAAGCCCTACCGCCATATAAATGCATTTAATTTCACCTTAGGTGCATTACACATCCATAATGTTAAAGTTAATGGATTTTGAGGAAATATTCAATTTTTATTAAAAGCACAACTATGTAAATGCATACTTATAAATATGATAAGGTTATGAATATTGAGAATTTATATGGATTTCTCCATGTAAATGTTTGCCAATTGGAGTTTATGTTATGTTCACACTGAATAAGACAAACAATGCATATAATAAGCATACAAACTGAATGCTCATGACTCATAAAATAGTTTCGTGAGATTTCTTCTAATGCCCTCAAGTATTGTACCCTGGAATGATTTCCCCTTTCAACATGTCATTCTTGGGGTCACTCGCCACTCAACCTTCATGATGATGCTAACACCAAGAGCAGCTACAGTGGTGAAATGGGAAGAAATGAAAACTTCCTTCAGACATGAAGGGACCACCGTATAATGAATGTTATCTATGGAACACCAAAACACTCACTATACACCAGAAATCTATCGTAACAGGAGTCAGTATACAACAGATTAACACATACTACATATCACACCCTTTTTTAAAAAAGAATCCCAAACGATTTTCTCCAAGTAATTATTGGAAATAGTAACACTAGGGAGTGAATGTTTTCTGTTGATAATCATTTTTTGCTGGACAAGGTGGTGCATGCCTGTAATCCCAGCACTTGGGAGACTGAGGCAGGAGTATCTGTGTGAGTGCAAGGTCACCCTAGGCTATAGAGTAAATTCAAGACCAGCCTAAACTACACAGTAGCACCCTGCCTCAAATAAATAATAAATAAATTTAATTAGCTATTGATCTTTTAAAAATAGTGCCAGTTATAATTATCTTTTCCATGAATCTTTAATAAATGACATTTACCATCTGTTGATGGAGGAATTACAATATTTAGGTAAGGTATGTGTATTATTGTAACTAGTATCTTTAGTTTCATAAGAAGGAAAGAAAATATTCTAAGATTTTACCTGGTCAAACTACAATTTATTTTATTAATAGGAATATGTAAAAATACTTGTAAATAAGCAATTTCTTGTTACTTGATTTGAATGTTACATTTCATGAAATACTCATGTTTTGTTATGTTCATTAAAAACAGAAGTACATTCCTGTTCTTAGTATAATTGCTAGAAAGAGACTCATTATCCCACATGTGTTACTTTATATAGTATCTAACAATGAAGCATGATATGGTATGAGTATTAATATTGTCCACATATTCTGTAATTATTAAAAAGTCTGACAAATCAGACACTGTAGGCCAAGTACATGTTTTTATTTCATGAGACCCTAATTTTTTCACTTCAAATCACTTTACTTAACAGCTGTATTTTGAGCTTCTTCTACTTGTGCCAGCAGTATTCTTGGTGCCAGTTACACAAGAACAAATATGCCAAGGAGTTTATATTCCATGGTGGGCACAGAAATAAAGACAGGTTGAAAATCCTGTGCTAGGTGCAGTGACAGAAGTCATCAAAGAACAACTCAGGGCAGACCCTGTGCCCACAAGTGTGTGTCAGGCAGGGAACTGAAACCTTCAGAAAGACGAGGCATTGGTCCAATTAGGAGGTCAATGCCAGGCATTTCAGGTGAAGCAATTGTATTCTGACATTGAGCTGCGCATAGAGAAGAGGTGTGCTCTTTGAGGGAAAATTCCACATTCACCCAAGATATCTATATGGACTTTCCATTGTACCACAGGATAGTGGGACCTAAACAGAGAGGAGCTCGCACTGTTGACATTAGAGTAGATAAACAAACAGAAAAAAAAATAGGAGTACAGAATTAGATCCACACTCATATGGTCAATTACTTTTAGCAAAGTAACAAATAAGTCTAGTTTATTTTTATTGATTTATTTATTTATTTTTGTCTTTTTGAGACAGGGTCTCATTATGCAGTTCAGGCTGGGCTTGGACTCACTTGTAGCCCAGGCTGGTCTCGAACTTGCAATGATCCTCCTGCCCCAGCCTCCCAAGTGCTGGGATTACAGGAGTGTGCCACCACGCCCGGCCAATAAGTCTAGTTTAAAAAGGAAAAATCTTTTAAAACCAAAGGTACTGGCATCATGAGATATCCATATAGAAAAAGAATCTTAATTCTTATGCTGTTTACCAAAATTAATTTGAGATGAATCATAAGCCTAAATACAAAGCTACACTATGAAGATATAGAAGGTAAAAATGACTGTATTCATGTCCTTGGGAAACACAAAGATTCCCTAGGATATAGAATTACTAATCATCACAGAGGAAACTGATGAACAAGATTTTATCAAAATTAGGAAATGAATAGGCAAACCACACACGCCTAAAATGTATAAAATATACGTGTTCCCCAAGACTTGTGTTTAGGATACAATAACTCTTAGAATCTAGTTGTAGAAAGACAAAAATGTTGGCTTTTTTAAAAAGTGAAAATGAGCAAAATACTTCAACAGAAAACCCAACAAAAGGATAATACGCAAATGAGTAGTAATTGCACAGAAAAATGCGTAGTATTATTAGTCATTGAAGAAATATACAATAAAACCAAACAAATGCCATGGGGAAGACACTAAAATGGCTCAATTTAAAAAGATTAAAAGCAGTAAATATCTGCGGGAATGTGGAACAACTGAGATCTCATAAATCGTTCATGGGAGTGTAAAATATTACGGCCAACTTGGAAGGCGTTTGACAGTTTTTATAAAGTTAAGTGTACATGTACTCTGAATCCCAAGCCCCAGGCCCCGGTATACAAAGGAGAAAGAACCTGTCTCCAAAAGATCTGTACAAGAACCTTCATAGCAACACTATTTATACTAGTCTCAAACTGAAAGAAGTCCAAATATCCATCAAGTTGAAGATGAATTAGGCTTGCGTGAAATATTCATATAATAAGATGGAACTAACTGCTAACACACACAACACAAATAAGCTTAAAATATATGCTAAGCGAGATAAACCAGATTCAGAAGTGTATGTACTGTATAGTATTCCATTTAAATGAAGTTCTAGAGCAAGCAACATCACTGCTTTTACAAGAATCAAATGAATGGTTGCCCTTCGGGGCAGGGGGCAACATTTGACTAAAAAAGGCAGGAAGGAATTTTCTGGGAGTGTTGATATTTTGATTGGGTGTGTATAATATGAAAGTATCACTACAACAAACCGTGTACTACGGATCCGACCATTTCATTGTGCACAAATTTCATATCAATAAAAATCACTAAATGTTGATAAATGAACATATTTTGAATTGTTCTTTTCTCTATAAAACCTAAGACTTTGGGTCTTTGGGTAATATACATATATTTGAGATATATATATATATATATATATAGTTGAATAAACTACTGTATAAGTTGTAGCATATGTATGTTTCTTATTTGATACTTTTTTCTAACAAATTTAAACACTTAGAAGGTCCTAATCATTCCCTTGCAAACCCCTAACTCATTCCCTTACCTCTATCCTTACTACGTTCAGCCATTATCATCTTTCATCCGGATATCACATTAATCTCCTGCCCAATATTCCTGTGCTGATCAGTTCTTTCATCTGTCTTCCTTCATGCCGAAGCCTTGGAGGGCAGGGGAAAAAAAAAGAATGGAAATGTGTTATGCACATGTACCAATTTCCTATAGTGAGTGCGGTCATTGTGTACTGCAAACATGTACTAATAAAAGTCAAAAAATTCTAATGTGTGATTACACTATTCATTTGATTAAAAGCTTTCTGTGGTTCTCACTGTTGATGTGCCTATGCCTCTTCAACAAACAATGGCGTTTAAAATGAAGGTAAATTTAAAATGTGCTAGTGAGCACGCTTTATGTTTATAATCCTGTGTTATCTTTTTTGTTGTTGTTGTGCTCATTTCTTAAAATTCCAGGATACTTTACCAGTGAGCTACACCCTCAGCCCTTTTTAAATTTTATTTTGAGACAGAGTCTCCATAGGTTGCCCAGGTTGGCCTCAAACTTTCAATTTTCCTGATTCAGGTTCCCACGTAGCTGGGATTACAGGTGTTCGCCACTGCACTTGGCTCCCGAGATCTTTGTTACAGGCCCCTGCAGGAAAGGAAGTTTCCTTCTCACAAGAATGAAATAGTAGCAGATTTGTGAAGCAGCTTGCTTAAAGACACAAAATTAGGAAGAACAATGTCAGGTTTTGGACCTATGCTATCTGACCCTAGAGCACGCATGAACATCCACTATGCACACTGCCTCTCTTTAGTCAGCCTTGGATCCTCACTAGCCACAGTTGTCTTTGGACTCAGCCCTGGGCCCCTACCCTTCATCCAAAGCCATCTTCCTAGTGTTCTTTGATATCTCCACCTTTTTGTTTCCATGTTGCCTTCCTTTCCTTCTGCTCCCTGGGGCTTCGTAGATTCTCCACCACTCAAACTCCTACTTCCTTGGGGAGGCTTTGCTGGGACTTGTCTGGGTGCAGTGTCACCCACAGGTCTGCTCAGCCACATTCTTATTTGTCATTTTGTTTTAGTATTGTGAAGACTTGTTTGTTTATTTCCCTTCCTGCATTGAGGCTTCTCCAGAACAAAGACCGCCTTCCTCATCTTTGTTTTCTCCAGTTCTTAGCACACAGAGAAGGTTCCTAGTAATTGTTTGTTTACGAAATGAATGTTTTACTGGCAGACAGTGTAGCATCAAAGTTTCCTCTGCCTAATTTTGATCTCCCACTGTAAATTATCTGCCAGACAGTAATAAAATGGTTTAGAGTTGAACTGAAAATTTCAAAAGCCAAAAAGAGAAAAAAAGGCAGGGGGTATCTTGCTTCTTAGACTGAGTAACGTTATGAGGTTACTCTTTAACAGCACTGTAGAATGTTGAATTTTTCAGAGCTTAAAATGATTGGCTGAGATATTAAGCTGCTTTGCCAGCTGTTCAGAAAATGGATTGCTCCCAGCATATAAATAACTACTGTTATGTCTCTATAAAATCCTAGACCTTGAATGGCATATTTGATTAGAGTGAAATGTAAAAGAAAGAATTGTTATAAACAAGAAGCTGAGATTAAAAAGATGTATGCAGTAACTACCTATGGTGAGTTAAAATAGTCTTTCCATGAATGAACACAGAAATTAAATAAAAGACTTGAAATCTTAAAGGTACTAAAACATAGACCTTTTTGCAACTCAATTGTACTCATGGTAATCTCTCCATTTTATCCCCTGCCAGTGGGGTTTATTGCCAAGGAGAGGCGGCTGCATGTCAGTTTAACAATTTCTGTCCCAGTTTTATCAATGCAACATCTTTACTGTCTACTTGTATACTTGGTAGGAGAATTTTTCTTGTGTTTCTGGTAATATTAATTACTGACCAGATGTATCAAATATGATTAGTGTTTCTCGTGAATACCCATGTGCAGAGATAGGATCTTCCATTTCCATGATAAGTATTAACAGTGGGTGTCTCGTCTTTGTCAAGGGCACCCATTACCCTACTTGATCTCAGTTTGTGTTTACGTACAGGTGTGACTCGGTTCTGTTTATGATGCTATGTTGTAGTAATGGAAATCCAACTGTCTTTATTGAAATAATAACAATTAACTGACTTGAACAGACCTAATTTAGGGAAAGTATACTAATTAAAATGAGAGTTGATGACAAGAAAAAAAATAGTGAAGAAATTCTTTAAATCAGTGAATTGTTTCAAACCAGCAAGCATTTCTTGAACACTGAACTTGTGTTCCTAGATTCACATTAGATCCTGAAGACATACACAAATACACAGAGGAGAACTCAGGAGTGTCTTTTCAATAAACTCAACAAGACATTTTGAAGAAAGGCTGCAGTGCAGTAGTGCTAAGGAAAAATGTGGGCTGAGATCTGAAACATTTAGGAATGTCTCAACAGGTACTGGGCAAATAGAATAAAATTAACTCAGAATTCATTGACCTGAGATTGAATGAGAAGTGAGAGATACAGTGTAACAAATCCACTTAAAGTTCTGAAATTTAAGAAGAAAAGAAGAGTTCTATAATAAATACCCTTAGGTTATATTGCTCTATCTTAGTGTCTTCACTATGACCGGCCACAGGGGTTCACCTGTGAACCATAGCAGGCAGGAAACCATCTGTGTGGTTGGGACAGAATTGACAGCAGTCAAGGAGGGAGAGAACGGAAAAAACCAGAGTTGCTGCTGGGACAGAGCCAGATCCACAAAGAAGCCAGTCCAAGAGCCAGTGCTAACACACTGGCTCTTCTCAGGGCTCACAGTCTGCTGCTGCGTAAGCCAGTGGGCAGATCTCTCCCTGTCTCCCTCTTTCTTTATCTCCCTTTCTGCCTCTCTCCCTCTCTCCTTTTCTTTCCCTCCCCCCACCGTATGAGAATGCAGGAAGGCAGGAAGAGGGCCCTCAGTACAAACTAATCTTGGACTTCACAGACTCCAGAACTGTGACAAATAAATTTGCTGTTTAATCCAAGTTTAAGGTACTTTTTTTAGAGTAACCCAACAGCTAATACAGAGAGGTACTTATACACAAGGAAAACAAGACTCAGTGAACATAAGCATGTTGCCTCAGAATTTAGCTAAATAGTATTTCATTTTACTAAAAATCTTTTCTCTTTCCACTATACCACAATGCATTAAAAATTGGATAGTTTGTTTCATCCTCGTAGTAAACATTTTATTATTGAAATGGAGTTTAGGAAGGTATACAATGGAAGTTGGAAGTTTGTATAATTACACTGTGATGTTCACTCAAATCACCTAATGAATGCATTTCTTAGAATGTATTGCCACTGTTAACCAATGCATGACTGTATTTGTAATCAGGTTTTGTCACACTTTAGGTAAATGAGTACATGCAAGCAGGAAAATAGAAATAAAAACCTGGTTCTCATTTTCCCCTCGGCTACCTTGTGCATGTTTTCTGAATTAAGAGGTATTTATTTCTCTTGAGAGGCAGCCAAGCTGTTAGTGTCACTCCTCACAGTACTGTGATAGGGCCTGTGACCAGTTACATCAGTGGCCACAAGCCTCCACCTTCTGCTGCTCAGACCTAAGCATGGTGATTGTGTCTTGTACTTTCTGTGGGTTCCAGGTAGCCAAATCTTAATTTTCATATCACTGAAAGGAAGAGGGTATAGTCCATGGAATGTTCAGAACTAGCTTTATATCTCTAGGAAATAGCTTGTTTAAATCAGAATTTTGAGCAATATTTTAGCTATTTTATTTTCCTAGTTAAAAAGTATGTAGAATAGGGACTTCCTAAAAGATGGCGGAACAGTAAGCAGCAGAGTAAACAGTCTCTCTGAGAGAGACAGTTCCGATGGTGGAATACAGCATCATGGAGAGGACAAGAAGGAAGGAAGTGGGTCCCCTGGACCCATGAGGAATCTAAAATATGAATTGAAACCCACAAAGAGAGTAAATAGAAGAATTTAATCA
>RJWT010000328.1:0-72905 GCA_004365215.1 Cuniculus paca
AATGAAGGGGAAGAGAGAGGAGGGAGAAAACTTTTTCCCTCTCATGAAGCAAAAGACCCATTCCCTTGGAATGAGCAACCATTTTCTCATGAGCTCCCTCCTCCCAACAGAAGGACCCACATCAATTGGAAAGCTGGTACTACAGTAGAGGTAAGAGTTGTAGCAGTTATAGTGGCTCTATTAAAAAAATATTACTAGTAGTGAACCACCAGTAATAACAGTAGTCACCAACAGCTCACAAAGTCCTAGACACTATTCTAAATACCTCACATCCCTATGTCAGTAGACGTTTACAGAGGAGGAAACTGAGGCACAAATAATGAGAGTCTGTTGGCCATTGCAAAGTCAAATTCTGAAACCAATAGGTATTGGTCAGATGGTCTAACTACTATAGCAAACATCCCTGACTCTCAGCAGCTTGACCTAATGATGGTTTATGCATTCCTCAAATCACAATCTGATTGGATATTCAACAGCAGCCTTCTATAAGGTGATTCAGGAACCACAGTTCCCTCTTTTTGGTAGCTTCACCATCAAGAGGTCCTTGGGATTCTCCTTGGACCATGTCCAACTGATGGAGAATGAGAAGACATGAAAAGTGGCCTTCTCTATAACCAATGGTTAACTCAGAAACTTTGTGAACACAAGCACAGCATCTCCCACAGAGATAACAGAAGCCTAAGGCAAGTGGGACAGAGGACAGAAAGCAAAAGAAGGGTGGCAGTCCTTTTCCCCCTATCCAATGCAGCAACTCACTCTCCCTCCCTCACTTTGCTCCATGTAGAAAGCCAGCCAACATCCACACAAATCAGACTGATTTCTCAAGTTTTCAGGAGCAGTTAATCCTCCACGTCTTCTAGGACAAACTCTTCTACAACTAAACAAAAGAAGTAAGATGGGATAAGGGCCAGAGGTACACGAACTTTCTATGACTCACCTGAGTTCCAGGCTAAAATAAGCAAAGTGCTGACAGGGTCCTCACTGGGGCACAGCCTCATTTCAGGTGAGCCTGTCTCTGGGTGTTTAGGCAAGGCTTGGCCAGTTAGAGTTGGGCTCTGGTTCCCATCACACCTTATTTGTTTATTAGGTCACAAAACCTTCCTGAAGTGAAGCCAGGCATAGCAGGGCTTACTTGTCTCTGTACCAGGCATCCAGGAAGAGGTAGCAGTAAGACAGGTATCTGTGGAGGCTGACTACCTCCCTCTTGCCAGTCAACTGCATCCTGTTGATTCTGGACTTTATTTGGCTCATCAATCAGTCCCTGAAGACATTCCTTTTGAGAAACAACCCACGAATGTTAAATTCTGGATATTCAATATTTCATTGGTCCAAAAAGCAAAATTTTGTGTTGTCTTAAAAGTATTTCTCCAAACATCTTGATTGGTCTATTTTTGCTGTCTGAGGGGCAATGTACACAGTAATGTCACTATCTAAACACCCAAGACATCTTTAGTGTAGTATCATTAATTTACTGGGGTTTTTTTTAGAAACTCAAAATCAGCATAACATTTTCCTTAGTTTGTTTACTGATGTCTTCACCTGACATCAGAATATCAGAATCCATGGAAGCATTCAATCAGATCAGTATTTTAATCTCAGAGTAGCTTAGCTGTCTCTTTTAAACACTAAAACTTCCTGATTTGAGTAAAAAATATCACTTGTTTTTTCAGGAAAAAATACATTAGTGTTCACTTCAAACATATTAGCACAAAATTGTTAAAGACTAAATACAGAAATAACCTCTCTCTCTCTCCCTCCTCTCTTCTTCCTTCCTTTCTTCTCCTTTTACTTTTTTCTTTCTCTTTTTCTACCTACTTTCTCTCTACCTATTCTCCTAACAGCTTTCAAATAAGAATTGAGAAAGAAGGAAATTTCCCAAGTAGAAATATACAAGCAAATCTATGAGGCATATCTGTGTAATTCTATATGAAAATCATCACAAAAGTAGAACCTGCCAGGGAAAACAAAGAGAAAGGATCAACTAGAAACCAATATGCCAGATAAACGCCTAATAAATAAAATGTAAAATATTTAGTGCATGAAGTTAAATATGACCACTGAAAATCGATGTGCTAGGGACATCATAACAGCAGTATGACCATATTGTAATGAACCCTTGTTGTAGTTTAAGGAATAGAAATTAAAGTTGGCTGGAACTGAGTGCTGATAGAGGAAGGTGCTGCACTAGATACTAGGACCAATCAGTGGCCCTGGCCCTTGGGGAGAGAGATGGACCAAGAGCCCCCGCAAGGCTATAAATGTGACAACCAAGATATGTCAGGGTGGGGTGAGGGATAGAGAGGAGGACTGGACTTCAGTCATGTCTTGTGGACAGGGTTGGGATTTAGACTGTATAAGAGGAACTGTCAACCTGAGCATAGAAGCAGAGTGGAGGGCATTTGAGTTTCAACAAGAAACAAAAAATAAGCAGAGGGTTGTGTAGCATCATGGTAGAGTATGTGGACAGACCAAAGACCAGGGAGACAGTGCGGAAGAGTCTGGCCCAGGATACTTGGGAAGAAGAAAGGTAAGAGGAATCCAAAAGCCGTCTGCAACACACTGCAGTTTCAGCTATGCAGGTAAGCATATTTGAATATCCATTTTTAAGAATTAAAAAAATATTACATGCAATGCCATGGTCAAAAACATGAAAAAAAATTTAAGAAGAATTCAAGATTCTAAAAAAGTAAAACTGAGGCTGAGGCTAGAGGATTGCAACAAGTTCAAGGCCAGTCAGCACTATAAAATGAGACCATATCTCAAAAAAACTAATAATAATACTAAAAATAACAATAATAATAAATTAAAAGTGAAATTGTATAGTGGTATAACTAGTAATAATGCCTTTTAGTTTGGCAACGTTTGAGATACTATAAAAAGTTGTAAAAATTAAATTTAAAGAACTCACGATTCCTTTAATTAGAAATAATTTTCTGTAATAAACATACAGATTAAAAATAGTATAAATAGATTATTCTATTTCTTTCATTTGATGTAGTATAAGAATATTCTCATTAATTTTTTTTTTCTTAGAACACTTGACTTTTCATACCTGTGAGAAACTGTTTTTGATTTGTTTTGTTTTATTTTTTGGTGGTTTTTTGTTCTTTTTTTTGGTACTGTTTTTTTGGAATTGAACTCATGACCTCACACCTGCCAGCCAGGTGCTTACACTACTGAGCTAAATCCCCAGCCAAAACTGCTTTTTATGTGGATGACATTACCACTAGTTTAAGCGCTCCTTCATTGCTGGAAATATAAGCCATTAATAATTTGTTATTATTATAAATAACACAATGATGAACATCTTAAAAGTGTCCTTTAGTCTTTGATATTCACTTGCACATGGGCCCCGCTCAGTTACTCTGTGAATGTGATACGGATTGTTGATCTTTTTTACTTGGATTCTGAGTAAGTGTTCCTGGCTGACCAAGGCACTTGTCTAAGGAAAATATTACAAGCTTTGCTCTCAGTAATCCTTGATAAAGAAGGAAAACAGATAAAAACAGGTTGTATTTCATGTACTTTTTACTTGGACTAAAAATGCATGGGAACAAATCCAAACAATTCTTAGACACCATGGGTGGCTGTGAGGGGCTATTTTTATATAATTAATTTTGTTCACTTTCTTTTGTGTCAGAAGTTTAGCCAATGCATTCTTTTGCCCCTGCTCTTCTCATCTGAGAGATTTAGGCAATGTCCTAATCTCTAACAAGACAGATTATTTTTCGTTCTACAAGGCACAAGTATGGATGAGGATAATAGACAATGGTTGGAAATGCAACTGATTTTGCCCAGGTCCTGCAAATTGCTCATGAAATTGCCAAATCAAGGGCTGGGGATCTAGCTCAGCGGTCTAAGCGCCTGCGTGGCAAGCGCAAGGTCGTGAGTTCAATCCCCAGGTCGTGAGTTCAATCCCCGGTGCCGGAAAAAAAAAAAAAAAAAAACTACAGTAAGGTGAGAAGCGGAATCAAGAGCCAAAGGAATTTGACAGTGTGATATGGTAGAGGTATACTTGGGAAGGGCATGTAGCAAAGATGGCAGCTAAAGTCAGAAAACAGACAGAGATGCGCAATCTAGCCCAAACCAGGGGTTAACAGTCACAGAGACAAGTGATACTGTCCACAAGGCAGTGACCTGACTGGTTGGAAGCAGCTCCTTGGAGGCAAGTAATACACAGCTTGAGATCTTCATGAGAAATGTGACCTAATCTCTAAGGAACAGTATATATAATGGGTCTAACAAATCTTTCTGTGAGTTTTCGAATGTCCTCAAAGGTTGGTGCTCTGTGCTGGTGGGTGCAGGGAAAATTACTGGATACAGAAAGTAGGTCTTGCCTATTTCAAAATCACAGAAACAACTTAAGATTCCTTCCAGGCTTGTTAAACTAAAAACTCTCCCCAGTAATCTTGGGATCTGTCTGCATGGCTGAGTACTAAGATAGGTTTCATGAGGAAGGACAGACAGGTTTGCCATGGAAAGAACTGCACCTTCCAGAGAGCCAAATGTGTTTCTCAAGGTAGCAGGATGTCTTCCCAACAGAAGCTCCAGAGAACTACAGGAGAAAAAAGGAGGCTTTACAATGTCTAGCCACGGAGTGAGTCACTGATGGCTCTTCGTTGGTTGCTCTTTCTTTCCCAACGTCATCCAGCTCCAAGGCTGGGCAGCAGAACACCCATGGGGCTGTCGGAGAGAGCGTCCCAGGGAGGCTGCGCAGGTTACTTCGCAGAGACGACAGGGAATGAGAGGGCAGTGGAAGGAAAACGAACAGCCTCAAGTAGCAGCCTGCTCTTGGCAGGAGCTGCTGCGCATTTTCTTTGGCTGGCTCTCACTACCTGTCTGAAAGCGCTGCGATGCAGGAAGGAAATTTTTCAAGAGATTAAACTATTATTGTTTCCTGTGTGGCTGTCTTCGCTGGTGTATGAAAAAAAGCTTTAAGGGCACTTGAAAAGAGATTTGTCTGAATAGCAGGGTTGTTGTGATTCATCCCCCTCCCCTCCAGTCGGGATTTGGCCAATTTCCTCAGGAAAGTGGCTGATTAGGACCCATGGATTTATCCGTGGCCTAAATATAAGATGTCATAAAGGTGATTAATGGTGAGCTCACCATCAGAGGGAGTTAAGAGTTTATAAAAGCTATTTTTAACGGTTTGAAAGAAGAAAAAAACACATTTGTCATGTTGCCAACATGTTTCAATAACTAAAAACCTCTTTGTAGCCCCTGATAATTCATGCTACCAACTGGTAAAGGTCAGTGGTGTTTTCTGATTTCATAAGCTTGTTTGAAAATTTGATTCAATGTGTTTTGTTGTTTATATAAAAGCACGCTGGGGAAGGAAAACATGTAAAATGTATTTCCACCATGATTACTGACTTCAGCTCATGGTGATACACATGTACAGTAAATCTTGTTTCTTTTTTCTACCCTGCCTCAGAAGAGAAAGAGAGAGGACTTTTCTATTTATATGCCTACCGTATAAATAGCAATTGATGGAGAGTATCTGAGACCATTCTCAAAGGCCAAGCACAACTAGCCTGGGATTCCCAAATCAAGGGAAATTGGAGCCTTTCAAAAGTGGATAATGGACTGATGGCTACTGGCAAGGTCTAATGCACCTCAGACAGGTCACAGAACCCAAATATGTTCCAAAATGTTACTTTATTGTAATGAAAATTCCATAGACCAGGCCCCCTCGCAACTGTTACATCTTCTCCCCAGATGCAAGCCAGCTTCCTCTAATGAGACATACATGATTAGCTTCTTCTAATAGTCAATTTCCTATAAAGTACCTACTGAATTCTCTGAAACTGGCATTTACTGAATAATGTGGTAACACTCTGAAATGGTTTATATCTAGATGTCCCCCAAGAGCTCATGGACTCATACTCAGGGCCTTGGAGAGGTGATTAGATTATAGGGGCTTGTAACTCACTTGCTGTTAGGAGGTAAGCTGGAGTTGCAGAAGAGGCAGGTCCTTGGGGGCATTATCTAGAAGAGTGTGTCTCCCTTCTGGGTCCCTCCCTTCACTCTGTCTCTGCTTCCCGGCCATGACATGAGTGGCTGTTTCTCTGCCATCCCCCTCTGGCATGCTGGCCTGCTCTGGAGCCAGTCAACTGCAGCCTGAAACATGAGCCAAAGTAAACCTTTCCTCCTTTAAACTGCAGGTATTGGGTATTGTGCCTCAGCAAGGAGAAAGTAACTAAGACACACCCTAATGGGCACAGAATTTACAGAATACAAAAGGTTGTCATTGTTGGCTAAATATTTGGGTATTTTATAGATTGTGGAAACATGAAGGCATGGGTATATTTTCCATTGTATATGGGACCAGTTGGGTGGTGGGGAGGGTTAGTTATTGAAATACAATCAATTACTATCAACAGTTTTTTCACCAGCAAAGTCAGGTAAGACGCTTTCAGTTATCCTTCTTAACACTTTGGAAGATAACCCCACACAGGCAACTGAATGTACCAAGTGTCCCTTAATTCCTTCATTTACTAGTAAACATTTACAGGACCTTGTAATGTGCCAGGGATGGTTTTTCTCTCAAGTCCCATTAGCTTGAATTCATTCTTACCAGTAAACTAGCTGCCAAGTGAGCTGAGATGGAAATTTTATTACTGAAAGGATGTAAGGGAGACTGACCATTGGGAAAACAGGTAGCAACTTCTGCAAGTGACATTTAAACTACTGTCATGGAAGGGTTCACGAAGAACGATAACATCAAAAAGCATCCATAAGCACAAGTTTCTGTTGAATATGCAAAGTACAGGCTGGACTGCATGCTGCTGTAATTATCTGCAATAATAGATAAGGCATTTAATCATTATTTTGAATTAACATTGTGCATAATTACATGGAACTATTTGTAATACATTATGTGTAATAAAATTTAATTTATTTTGGCATTTAAATTTGTTAAACTGTTGTCATAATTTAAATTCCTGCCAAAATAAATGGCAACACAAGCTGCATGCAACTTGCTCAGAAAGTCAGAGAGAATTTATACACAAAAAGAACGAAGATGAACTAAGCCTCAAGTCAGCAGACTTACAAAAAGACAGCTAAACAAGGAAGCTCGCCCTGAAGCAGGGTGAGCTGCTGCTGCAAGCTGCTTGGTCAGCCATTATGAGCCTTTCCAGGGTAGAGCGCTATCTTATCCACCCCTGCAACTCCAGAGCCTACAAAGGCTCATGTCTTAGCACATACTGGCTCTTGATTAACACTGGAGAAAAGGAAAAAATACTTTATTCAGATTTTAAATAATGAATGAGAAAGAACAACCACTTGGCCTCAACTTCACCATTCAGGGTCTCAAATTTCAACTTTCCAGGCACAATGTGGCACACATAGATGATACACAAGAGCAAAAGACGCTGATATTCTTCCTACACCTTTAATCTCAGGCTGCACGTTAGAGGTCGCACCAATGTGGTACCCAATAAATATGTTTTCATAAAATCGGTAAATATCTTATGTATAACACAACTGGATCACATAGTATATTTGGGTTTGGGTTAGAAAGAACTGATTCATCAAATGTAAACTGGGATATTTCAGAATACTTTCAGGATTGGCATTTTTTTCTTCTATTTTGCTTTGTTTTATTTTTTCATACTTAGGAACTCAAAAACTTTGAAGCATTCTGAGCTTCTCTCAACCTCCTCATAGTCCTAGAAAAACTATTCTAAGATTATCCACTGCCAACTATATTCAAATTCAAGTTCCGTGAAAACCTTCTCTTCTTTTGTCCTATTTAAACATGGCAGCCAGGCTTCACCTAGATTCTGAGGGTAAAGTCACTAAATTCTAGAAACTTCCACTCTTCAAACTGTTACTCTAGCTCAGTGTTCTCACTGGGCCTGGACCTTCATAACACCAAAGCTGGGACCCTGGCTTCTAGCTCAGTTCACTCACTCGTGGAAAGCAGATGAACATGGAAAGAAGATTCAAATAGACAAGTTCCTCATTCCTCCTCCACCTAATGGTATCTGTTTAGACATTACAGTGTCTGGGATTCCCTACCATCTTTCCTACTCAGACTTCATAAACAGGCATTTTACTAGACTCAAATACAAAGGGCTTCAGTGCAAGCAGTGTCTAAGGGGGTTTCCTATGTGTAGGTTAATTCCATACTTCATGTCAACTCCCTAAGATTATTCTACTGAGAAAAGTTTATAGCAACAGCACAACAGCAAAATCACCTAACACAAGGAGTAACCTATTCCCAAGTGAATGATTCAACAAACTTAACAGTGACATTGGCATGAGAAACAGATTTTGTAAAACTGTTTCAGGACTAGGTTGGGGCTCTCTCCCCTTCCTCCTCTACATGATTACTCAGAAGTCAAACTTACCTCGTAATCACACTCAAGTCACTTCCTGTAGCTACTCTCAGCACTTAAGTTGGACCCCAGCAACAGAAGCAAACCTATCAAGGACAACAGAAAATTCAATCCTTCACATAAGGCAGGAATTTGAGGGTGGAGGCACTCTTCAGATACGAGGATCCTCAGGCAGAACGATGAATCATCCCCTCTTCCCACCCATGACTCACCCACTACAAAAACATCAGTGGTTTCTCTAAAGAGGCAAAGAACTCACAAATGGAAGAGAGGCAAAAGAAGAAAAAACTGGAATGGAAATGGGAGCTTATGGATGCACATATCAGGCTTGAGTTATTTTTCACCTTAGTTGAAGCACCACGTGTTTGAGGAGTTACAACCCATCTGTCATTTACAATCTACTTCTCTACCCACATAGGGTACCTCTACCCCTCACCATGACAAAGATTTATCTTGGACATGGAGCTAGCTTGGGTAAGTGAGCTGTTTTTAAACATCAATTCGGTAGCACCAGAATGGATTAAGTATAAATTTCCTACAGTCATTTGGAACAAAAAATGAAAGAGGTAAATTGTTAAGAGTAGGAAAAAATATGCATAAAAATTCAAGAGAGAAGCACATTTATTAAATTAATTGAAAGGGAAAATGATAGAAAAGAGGACAAAACAGAAAGGACATTTCTCCAGATACAAAATGTGTAAAGGAGCTCCGGACCTGGACACTCGAACCTAAAACAGCTCTCTGTTCTGTGGGTTCTGTGGCCTTTCAGCAGAAGCTAACTTTTCTGGCTCGGTGTTTATAACTAAACTTCAGTGTGAAATACTGAAGAGAAAACGACTACAGAGGGCCTATTTAGACCTTTCTGGCAAGAGCCAAGTTGGAGGAGAGGAGGGAAAGGCCTGTTTATCTTGACAGAGGATTTCCTTACCAGAACGTGGAAAACATTCTTTTTGTCAAACATGGTTAATAGTCACCCAGCAACACAAAGAGTGGTTTCAGTAGCCTAATATTCACATGATGTGACTGGGAGCTCTGTGACCATGCCCAGTAGACAGAATGTGAGCTAATTCATGGCCATGTCTTGGACAGGGACAGTGTTGTTGATGAGTGCATAGGGAAAATATCATTACCTAATACACTTTCCACCAAGGAAAATGCTGTCACCTACTTAGTAGGTACTACAGACAGGCTGACCAAGAGTGAGGCAAGAGGCAATATTAACATCCTCAAAATGCCTTGAAAGACCCAGCTGCCTTTTCAAATAGGAAGGGCAAGGAGCATTCTTCCCTGTACAACCTTCCATTCTCATGAGGATGACTGACATCTACACGATGAGTTCTGTGGGTGTTTCCCCTAAAGGTAGGGATCACTGAACAAAGGATGTATGATGAAAGCCTTAGGGACTCACAGAAAACACCTTGGATTTTGAACTTAGTTATGTAAGTTGTAGTCCTGAGTCTGCCACCAAAACAATCCTGAGTCTCCCTAAAGAAGAGCTTCTCAACTCCAAGGATAAAATCACAGCATTTAAAAGCTCCTTAAAGGCCATATGTGTTAAGAGACAAAGCTCTGGGTTAACCTACCAATTTTAAAACTACAAATACTGAAGTCAAATATTGTCCCTACTGCCTACTTTTATTGTCAAAAAAATCTGACAATCTCGTTTCTTTGTTCAAATTTCAAAATTACCTCAAGAAACAATTACATATAGTCTATTTTATTGGTTTTTCTTCTGCTACACTTTTAAATGGAATTTTCTGTGCCTTTTATCCCTACATAACTCCCAATTTTTTAAACGAAATAAAACAAAAATTATTTTTGCTCTCAAATTCTTTGATATTCTAACTACCTACAATACTTCTTATACCTGGGGTAGAAAATGCTCATTCCAACTTCTCATTTTTTAGAATTCTGAAAATTCTTTAAGGCCTTTACATTCTTCCTTTTGCAAATCAGAAAAAAGATATAGTGGTGCGTAGTGTACTAATTTCTCTCAGGAACTGAGTAATTCCAAGCTCATTCTGAGTTTTGTAATTCAAACAACAAAAACTGGAAGCAGTAAAATCTAAAATCAAACTACTTGGCAATACTTGTTTTGGGAAGAGTTTGTGCCTAGTTTGGTAGACTAGAAATATGTTCAAAGTACTTTGTGGTTGCTCTCATGGGAGGTGGAGTATTTCTCTGCTACTTTAAGCAAGCCACGGGACTTCATAAATATAAGGCGGGAGAAATAATAGTTGGTCACTTCTCAGCTTAGTCCTCTAATGGTCTTGTAGCTTCCACTTGATGCTTCAAGAATCCTGTTCACCCTGTGAAAGAGTCCCTGGAAGACAGCAGACCTTTGATATGGTCAACTCCAGGGCAACAACATCTACTTACCATGACAAAAAGATTTATCTTTGACATGGAACTAGCTTGGATAAGTTAGTTGTTTTTAAACACCAGTTGAAGCATCAGAATGGAATCAGTGTAAATTTAAGCTCATTAATGTACCCACTGATCCATATAGTCATTTGGAACAAAAAATGAAAGAGGTAAATTGTTAGAGTAGGAAAAAATATGCATAAAAATTCAAAAGAGACGCATATTTCCTAAAGTAATTGAATTAGAAAATGATAGAAAAGGAGGCAAGACACAAAGGACGTTTCTAAATATGAAATGTCTAAAGGAGCTCTGAACCTAGACACGCAAACCTAAAACAGCTCTCTGTTCTGTGGGTTCTGTGGCCTTTCAGCAGAAGCTAACTTTTCTGGCTCGGTGTTTATAACTAAACTTCGGTGTGAAACACTGAAAAGAAAATGACTACAGAGGGCCTATTTAGACCTTTCTGGCAAGAGCCAGACCAGCCAGTAGCCAGACAATCACCAGCCATGTGAATGAAAGGAGCTGGCAGCAGCCAACACTCAGCTGACTCACCAAATGATCACAGATGCACAAGCAATCCCAGGCAACATCAGCCAAGTACACAACAAACTGAAAGAGCCACCTAAAAGAACAATGAACTAAAACGATGTTTGTGCAAAGCCATTTAATTTTGGGACTGGTTTGTTATGCAGTAAAGCTAACTGATACATCAAGTTTGTCTTTAAAAGAGCTAGCCTACATATCATCCTGCACTGTGTTTTAGGAAATATTATGAAGTAAGCAGTCTATTCATGGTAAGCACACTGCTTTTGTGCTCAGCCTCACCCACACAGTATTCTCTCTCTCCAGATACTACTCTTTCCTCCCTTTTCAGGGGAAAAATACTTAATAAAACCTATTTGAACAAATATATGAACAGGAAGAGTATTTTTACATACACTATCTCATTAAATTTCATTTGATTTGTGTACAACCTGTGAAGTGACAAGTGTGATTCTCCTTGTATAGATAAGAAAACTGCAGCTTGGAAAGGAAAAAAGCTTGTCCACAGTAACTAAATTAATAAACAGTCTTTCAACTTCAAAGGTTACCTGTTCCCCTACCAACCCAGCCATCTCAAATTCCTTCTATCCATAGTATTTACATGTTAAAAAAAAAAAAAAAGAATTTGCATTCTGAAGGACAGGTCCTGGCAGTTACCCAATCTTCTGACTTCCTACAGTAGGATCCAAACTGGCCAATGGCCCAAGTTCAGCCAGCCACCTGTTTTGATAAAGAAATTTCTAATAAGGAGCACAGCACTCCTATCTGCTTATATAAGCTTCTGAACCATAAGGCTGAGCTGAGTAGTTGGAGGACCAAGACCATGTGATCCACAAAACAAAAAATATTTACAATTTGATTCTACAAAAAGGGTTTACCAACCCTTGTCTTAGACAGGGTTTACCAACCCTGTATTACAGTACAATGGAAAAGAACATAAGTTTCATATTTGAACAATATAGGACTCCACGTCAACTCTGTCGTTTACTAGCTGAACTACTATGAGACACTCCTTAACTTCTGTAAGTAAGATTTAGTTTCCTCCTCTTCCAAGGTATGAAAACAATAAACATGAAAGATTGCTGAAAGGATGAAATATGATAGTATATACACATAGGAAGTACTTAACAAGGCCCATGGTGGTGCCTATTCAATAAATGGCTTTTTTCATCTCTACAAATCAATAAGTTTCTGTCTCCTGAAAGCATTCTGTGAAAAGAGAAAGCTGCTTTCTGGTAGTAGATGCTCACGCACATCCAAAGATGTCTATGCCTAGTCCACAGAATCTGTGGATAGGTTACCTTACATAGCAAAGAGGGCTAGGCAGATGTGAATTAGTTAAGGATTCTGAAATAGATTGATTATAGTCCTGGATTATCTGGGTTGGACTTCAAAGCAGACCACCTTTCCTAGTTATGGGGAATAGACATTTGACAATGGAAGGAAGGTCAAAGATAAACACTGCTAGTTAGAAGGTGGAGAAAAGAAAAAAAGCAAGGAAATAAATTATTTCCTACAGCCTCCAGAGAAAACAAAGCCCTGTCAGTGAGAAACATGTAAGACTTCAGACCTACAGAACCATTAAAATATCAAACTTGTATTGCTTTATACGTCCAAGCTTGCAAAATTTGCTACAGCAGCAGTGCAAGGCAAATACAAAAAAAAAAGACAATTGACAAATGTAAAACTCAAAGAGAGAGGCCATATGTTACAGGGGCACCCTCTAATGGCTTCTGAAAACCTTATACCTGGAAAGCAAGAGAAATGTGCCGAGTGGATTACGATTTCACAAACAAGGTGAGAAATACATAGGAGTCAAAAATGGACGCTAAAACAGTCACAAGGACAGAGGCATAATTCCAGCGGTACTGCTTCTCCCCAGGTCATGCTATGTCCTGCAAGGTTTGGCGCACAAAGACTTATTCATTTTAGGATAACTAATGATTCTCCTGGCAATGATGAAGATGCCAGGTAATTAACAATGAAGACTTGAATAACCAATATAGGGACATTAAAGATTATTCACCAAACTTCTGCAAATATAATACCAGCTTTCTCATCTACCATAGTGAAGCATTTTTACACCTTAGGTAGGAAATAGTACAGAACAGTCCAGGTGTAATAGTTTATTCACAAAGCTGGGTCACTGGGCACCTGCAAGTCTTTTGTAAAGCCTAATTCATTCAGCGACAGACGCACAGCCTAAACAGAAGATCCCTATCCTTTCTTTGTTGGGGATATAGTCCAGGACCACAATGGATGGTCCAAGAGACTGTGGATGGTACCAAGTCCTTATATGTTATGTTTTTTTCCTATACATACATAATATGATAGAGTTTAATTTATAAATTGGGCACAGTATAAGACAACAGTAATTAATGACAAAGTAGAATAATTATAACAATGTATGAAGTTTAATCTAAACTTAAAGTGAATGTCTAAATTTAAAATTTCTATTACAGTAAAACATACATTGCCATAATCCTCTTCACTTTAGACACACTTATGCTATCAATCTTGCTACTTTCTGAAGCAGTTTTGGATGTCCTCTTCCACAACTGTCTTTAGTTGTGCTGTCACAGTTGCTTTGAGGTTCTAAATCTATTCAAATTACTTTTACTTTACTTTTCATTGTCATTTTGACTTTGCCAAAGAGTCAGAAGTTGTACAACACCAGATCAGGTGAACAAGGACATACTGTAATGTGCTGCAATTATACTTTCTGTGTGTGTGTGCTGGGGATCGAACTCATGACCTCCCGCTTACCAAGCAGACGCTTATGCCACTGAGCTAAATCCCCGGCCAAGATATTGTAATGTTATTGTTATGTGCCAAGTCTACTGTTTTTGTTGGATGGCACTCAGCAGCAACATTCACTGTATGTGTGATCAAACCCCATAAAGACACTCACAAAAGAGGACTTCTAGAACTGCTTCAGAAAGTGGCAAGAGTAGAGGGCTAAGTGTGCTTAAAGTGAAGGCAGTGTGTCTTTTACTGTAACAAGTTTTTATTTAAACATTACTGTATATTATGTTCACACCTTGTACTATAATAAAAATTGCTCAAAGCTTATGAATTGCTTGTTTTAAAATTTTTCCATTTAGTATTTCAAATCCCAGTTAACCACAGTTTACTGAAACCATGGAAAATGAAAGCTTGGAAAGCATAGTTCACACCACTGTCTGGTTGGCAGACTGTCGAAGCTGTAAGAAACTTCAGAATCCTATCATCTAATCCTGTCCCTGCTGGGACGCAGGAGGCAGGGACCAAGAGGATTACATTATGCACTCCATTCCTCAAGGCCACAGGATTTAGCATAGCCTCTTACTACTGGGACAAACTATCTCTACCCTCCCCTCCCTCACACTGGCCAGGGTTCTGGAGCACAGGATCAACATGACAGAGAAGGCCAATCAAGCACACAAGTGCTTCACATCAGCCAATAATCTGACCTCTTTCAATAACAACTTTTAAACACCTGTTCTTTATTTCTTTCAATGGAGGCAAAATTCATTTATATATTTATATTAATCTATAATCTGTACACAGAAATCAATTCATTCCCCAAATTTCTCAGTGCAGTTCAGTATCCACAGTCTGAAAGAAATGAAGGCAAAACATTCCTCATTCTTTTGTCTTAGCCAGACACATCTTTGGGAGGCATGTAAAGGTTTAACATTACAGAACAGATCGACCCCATTATTGCTGGTCACTGGCACCGCAGAATGCATGGTTTGCATTCAGAGTTTCAGCATCTATATCTGCATGTTTATCTGAAAAGAATCTTCATGAGGTAGGATCTGGGCAAGTGGGGATGCATTTTTATTTCCATTGGCAAGTGCTATCTGTGCAGGACCAAGGTACACTCCCTTGGTGATATCACACACTTGGTGACACTTTCAGTTACAACACAGGGAAGGCTGAGTCCACTGGAGCAGTAATGATGGCAATGTTTAAATCCATCTTTACAACTCAGTGGCTGGAGTAACTGCCCATCTGACCCAGCCTTTAGTCCTCCTCTGATCCCAGAACCTCCGTCAGGTCTTGGTTGATGGCAAATGTAGCACCCAAGGGACACTTGGGTCCACCAATGAAAAGCTGCAGGTTATTCCACAGGAGAAGCAGCAGTCAGAGGGTGCTTAATGAAGATACTGTGATGCATAATCAGAAAGAAGCCACCACCCTCGTGCCTACCTATAGGTCTTGCTCTAGTAATGGGCATCCAGGCTTTTGGATTGCCCTGGCTGCACGGACAAGAGGAACTGTCTGGAGCTATCTGTAAAATATATAATACAGTTAGTGCATATAAGTAACAAAACTTCCTTTATGTTTTAACTTATTAAATTATTTTATAAAAAATACAAACTCAAGTTTAATAATTACATAAGGCAATTTATATGTCTGCTAAATAACAATAAGCCCTTTTTTTGCAGACAAACACACACACACAAATGTATTATCAGTAATCTATGAAGTTTACTCACCAAATCACACAAGTGCATATTAGACCACAGAAATTAGAACACCAAAGTGTTCTTGAGGTGCCCCCACCCTGAAGCTTGATGACTCTGTCTACAAAGAAATACACTATTTGCATCATTAGAGGTAAAATTTTTATTCCAGACCCTTTCAATACGCACATTTTCAAAACTCTGCCTTATTTCTCCAAAGGTCTGAGTCAATGTCCCCTACTGTTTACTAAAGAGCCAGTCTTAAAGAGCAGAAAAAAAAAGTTACAAGCTGCTAATGAGGGCTTAGCACCCTCTGAGGGACAAATAGCTCCAGTCAGCAGCTCCACAGAGGGAAATGAGCTCTGTGCCTGGCAGGTAGCAGCCAGAAGCACAGTCCTGCATTGATTGTGAGTGAGCTTGGCAAAAAATATATAGATCAATGATCACTCTATAGGAGGCACAGTACAGGGGAGATGCTAAACCTCATCTCTGGTTTCTCCAAAAATTAAGGCAGACAGCAAGAAAGTAACAAATTTAGACTAGTCATACATTCTCACTGCCTGAACCACTACTTCTCCTTTTGACTTAGGGACATGTTCCCTCCAGAGAAATTAAGGGGAACGGACCTCAGGAAGACTAAATTTTATCCAACTGCTTGTCTCATACATTCATTTAACAAAATTTTTGTGAATCCCAATTTTGCACCAGACATGGTGTTTTGCCACATTAACCAAGATCCGCAAAGTCCCTTGAGGGCTTATGTGAAGTTGGTACTCTGCTGGGTGAAACAAAGAAATGTCAGGGGGTGATCGATGCTTTGCATAAAAGCAAGGAATGGTAAGGCTCATCTTCATGAGAGCTACTGCTTCCAGAAGACATCTCCCATAGCTCTCCCAAAGGGGGGCATTTGCCATATAAGCTAGGGTGCAAACTGAGATTTTTTTTCTGAAGTTATCAAAACTTATTAGAAGGTTTTAAGCAATAAAATGATATGATCTGATTTTGTTTTTGACAGATCACACTAGTTGCTGTATGAAAAGTGCATTTTAGCAAGGCAAGGATAGCAGTCAAGATGTACAGAGAAAAAGATAAGTGAAGGCATGCAGAGATGAGGCAGAAACAAGAGAAATGCATGCTGATTTGCAACGAGTTGGAGTTTGAGATTATAAGATCAGTAATAGTTTGAAAATCGGTTTCGAAGGAAAGAAAGGAATCCAGGATGACTCCTGTTTTGGGGCTTCAACCAAAATGGTTGGGTGGTGCCTTTTCTTCGGACATTCCTGCCTCTGGATGCACATAATAAAAAGACTGTTTTGCATATGAAATTCCCTCTGTTTCTACTGTCTGAAGAAGACAGAATCCAGAATTGGCTTGGACTTATTCCTAGGTATAGAGAGATGGTAGCTTCATTATTTTATTTTAGCCCTCATAGACTATAGCTTTGGGAGCACGCAATTCATAAATAAATTTAGCATAGCATATTTATCTTTCTTTTTCCTCTATTTCATTGAAATCCTGGGCATCGCTTCTACTAGGATGATGAATTTGGCTAGAAATTCATCACATTCATTCAAGACTAATATGGTGTTATCTAGTACAAGAAACAGATGAGAAATCATTCCTGCAGGCCTGAAGCTCAGACTTGGCTCAAAGGAAACACACGAGACATAAGGAAATCATTGGGACACAAACATTAGACAGTCTTGTGATGAACTAGAAAATGTCTTAGTTCACCCAAGATGTAGTATTTATAGGCATGGCAAGGAAAAAGAAAATTCAGGCACACAGTGGTTGTGTTTCAGAGATGGATTTTCTTAGCATTTTTCAAGAGCATTGAACTTTGGAAAAGCAATTAGCCAACTTAGGAAAGCCATCCAGGCAATGATATTTACTGAGGCTCTTCTGTCTTCCAAGTGCCATCAAGGGCTGAGTGGGGAGCAAAATAAACCTGCTCCCTTCTCTAGTGGAACCTGTGGTCTGAGGGGAAAGGTGGCATTAGCAGCAAAGTGATTATAAATAATGAAATACTTGCAAAGCAGAAATACAAGGATGTACAAGAGTACATCATGGGGAGACCAATGTGGTCCAGGGAATCAGGCAGAGGAGGCAGGAAGGATGAGGGACTGTCAATGAGACAACAATCACCAGGGCCAGGAGGGAAAAATGGGATGTGTTTAGGGGACTTAGAGGAACAGAGTATAAAGAGGAGGGGCTTAGGAGAGAATGGTGGCAGGGGCAACAGAGGGCCACGAAGGCAAGATCAGGCAGTTAGGGCCTTAGAATTAAGCCTTGCTTGTTGTCTGCTCTCAAGGCAGTAGAAATCCACTAAGTGGTTATAAGTAGAGGAATCAAGAACTGGGCTTTTAAAGATCATGCTGGTGGTAGGTTGGAAGGAAATGATCTATAACAAAAGTGTTCATGGTGAGAGAGGCAGGAGATGCTTGAGGAGGCAGGGCAGGGCCATGAGGAGCTATGAGAGCAGTTTAGGAAGCAGGATCCAGAAGGTCGGGTCATTCACAGGGCTGGGTCAAAGTGGGACTGTAGCGGGCAAGGAGATGGCAGGGTCAGCTGGGATTCTTGGGTTCCTGGCACGAGCATTTTATTAAAGAGCAGAACTCCAGAAATTTACAGTCTAAGTTCTAGTTTTCATCCTAAGTAATAAGAATAGGAGGAAATCCAGAAAGCAAGTTAAAGAAACCCAAAGAACAAGCCGGGCGTGGTGGCTCACGCTTGTAATCCCAGCACTCGGGAGGCTGAGACAGGTGGATCGTTGTGAGTTCGAGACCAGCCTGGGCTACAAAGTGAGCTCAAGGCCAGCCTGAACGGCATAGTGAGACCCTGTCTCAAAAAACAGGGCTGGGGATCTAGCTCAGTGGTCTAAGCGCCTGCCCAGCAAGCACAAGGTCGTGAGTTCAATCCCCGGTGCCGCAAAAAAAAAAAAAAAAAAAAGAAAAAGAAACCCAAAAACAAAGAAGCCAGTCAAGAGACTGTTACATACAGAAAGAGAAAAGAAATACCAACAAATATCATTAAGATCGCCCTCTCTGACAAGATGAGGGAAATGTAGCAGTGTGTGAGACTTCACAGAGATTAGAGAAGCAAGATATAGCAACCACCTGGCCTGTAGTTTCTGGACAACAAGAAGTTATGGCCTTATTCTAGTTAGGGAGCCTCACAAAGGTAGGTAGGACAGATGCCAGCAGAGTGAAAAGGTACCAGCTGCCTGGAGCTGGAAATGTATCCTCTACTCCATTGAGAGGAGTCTTGGACTATGCATGAGAAGGCTGAACACAGAAATAATAATACTACAAATACACTCTTTCTTGAATTTCCTTGGAGAGAAATAAAAATACTTATTATTGATCCTGAGGCACAGAGGTTTTGTAAAAGAGATTATGTTCAGGGAATTTCAGCCCAAGACATAGCTTTCCTGTCTAATGGCTGCCATGTAGAATAGGTAACAATTTCTGTTCACTAAACCTCTTAACTGTGTGAGGTTGGAGTTATTGTCCAGAATTGCAGATATGTGCAAGGGTGTTGGCAAATGTTGAAATACATGATTGTAAGATTCTCTGGATCTATTTACCGGGTAAATTTATGAAAAATGTTAAAGATGATGTACTGCATCTAGAACTAACCTCTTTGTCCCATAAATGTGTCTCCTCACTGCTGGAGAATCTCCCACATGGGAAGAACATAGACTCAGTTGATTTTATCACGGGTCATGTTGCTAAATGATGTATACAGTAGAAGAGAGCCAGCCCTTCAACCACTTGAACCATACAAGCAATGGCATGTTCTCAAAGGGAAGGTGGGGACACCAGAATCACAAGTATATCTTCTTTACCAAGGCTCCAAGGAGATATATGAAATAGAATAAAACTTCAATATTAATCAAGGGTTTCTCTTTGCATTTTCTTGTACTCAGGGCAATTCTCCCCAATCTTTCTCAACTCAGACTTAGTAATAGGCCATCAATGAGTCAGGCAAAGAACTTACAGCAGAATAAGAATAAAAGAGGACTTTTATATATAAACATGAATTTTCAGCCTTATTCAGAATCAACAACTTTTACCTTTTCAGAGACCAAGCTTTCAAGCTTGAATTTTCTGGTACTATAATGAAACACCAGAAATAAACTTTTTACAAAGAAAGGGGGTTATTTTGCTCACAGTTTAAAGCTCAAAGGCATGGTGTTGGCATCAACTCAGATCTGGTATAGGCCTCAAGGCAGATGGCACTGCAGTGAAAGTTCAAAGAGGGAAAGATGGCATTAGCCAGAAAGCCAGAAATTAGGCTTGTTCTTTACATAACAACCTTCTCTTAGGAACTAAAGAACCACGAGAACTCATCTCTCGAAGATTCCACTTCCTACATTTCCATACTGGAGGTCAAACTTCCAACACATGAACCCTTGAGTAATGCACTCACCCAAACCATAACACACATTCTAAATGCTTCAGGAAGTAAAGCCTAGGTCTCTATAGCTAGAGAAATCAAGCTAATCCTCCTTAGTTCTGAGCTACTTATTACCAGACTTACTCCATGAAAAATTCTTGTTTTTATCTTCTCTTTTGATCCATGATCCCTACCTCATTCCCTGGATCCTCATAGATAATCCACTTTCAAGGGTGTGCTTATCCCTAAATATGCATGTGTCCTTGTAAAATATGCAGTGCCATTATGCATGTGTGTTCAATAATATTCAATGAATAAGCTATTATTTTTAAAAATAAATTACTTATAGATCCTGACATGTGTATATACATGTGGGATTACTCTCTGCTATCACACACACAAACAAAAGGTTCAAGGGAATAAAGTTGATACAACAAACAAAAGACTGGAAAAGGGGCTGGGGATTTAGCTCAGCGGCCTAAGTGCCTGACTGGCAAGTGCAAGGTTGTGAGTTCAATCCCCAGTGCAAAAAAAATGAAGCGTGAGCTAGATTGCTCTGCCCTTGATAACGGAAAGCATCTCTTGAATTGGAGGAGGGAAAAATAGAGTTAGAAGGGAATAAGAGTTGAGACATCAATGGAGTCCATCAATTAGTCTGACTCACAACCAATGTTTCAACAGCCACCTGGATATCACTACAGCAAACCAAGCTGACATACAAAATTAACCATCACAGAAGCCTGCGGAATTTGTCTGCTAAGGCAAACACCAAGATGGAGATGCATCATAGGTTATTCTGTGCCCTCTACCTCCAAGGCCATTGGAAGGGCAAGAACTCCATTTTGAAGCTTCTGTCAGAATACAAGGGTAAGATACAAACACGACAGCACCAACTACTGTCTCCTACATGAGATCCAGGGTCCTACATGAGATCTAGGTTCTTTATAGTGAAATGCTTTTGTTTTAACATTTTCTACTTAAGACTATGTATATATATATAGAGAGAGAGAGACATCTCATAGTATACACAAATGTTATTTATCAAATAGCATTTCATTAGTTTTAAAAATCAAAACTCAAATATCTGAGTGCAATTCAAATACCTAGATTTAATGGATAAGGATTGGAAGTGTAGTAGAATTTTTTTTATCCAAAAGAAAGCTATAAAGAAGCAAATAGTTAAAAGTCAGGAGAGAAGAATAATTCCTAAATATGTGAATTCACAGTCACATTTTTTATCATATCTTTGTGTATGAAAAAATTGTTGATAGTTAATGTCCACTGAGAAGGAAAATAATTGGAAAATTCTTGAGTTATATCTATATTTCCTGCTCCATTCACAGCTATTGTTGGCTCTTTACCAAGTTCCAGTGAACTGTACCTTTTAGCAGCTCCTTAAACCAGAGAAAAGAAACATAAAATAGACTATTAGAAAATGAAAATAAATAAAATCTAGATTTATCTTGTGTATTTGGTGGGGAAGTCAGACATACATTATCTCCAGGAGAGAGGAGAGATGTGAGGCCATATACGGAATCAGCAAGGAGTATTGTGACAGGTTTCTGTAAGTACAGGGTTTGCCTGAGGTTGATATCACAGCCTCCAAGAAGACAGACCCTGACCTTCACCCACAGCAACAATCTAATCATGTTTTATTCTGAGGGAGTTAGTTCTAAATAAAGATCCAGTAGATGCTGGATGGGCTTCTCATTAGAGATCAGTGTCATAGATCATTCCACCATAGGTAAGAGTCACCTTAGGTCAATCTTATCAGGAAAAACATTTCTTAAGTATTATAGATCAAGTCAGCATTGTCTAAGACAATCGTAAATCCAAGAGACATCTCCCAATCACTGCCACCACTAACCAGCCCAACATGCTTCTGCATAGAAGCATGCATCTGTATGTAGTTTGTATCTAGAATGTCCTACAAAGGACCATGTGTGAAAGGTTTGATCCTCAGTTTGGTGCTTGCTATTGGAAGGTGGTGGGACCTTTAAAGATGGGGCCTTATAGGTGTACTCAGGTCAATGGAGGAATACTCTCAAAGGCGATCAGAGGAACCCTGGCCCATCCTGTCTCTCTTTTGCTTCCCACCTCCATGAAGTCAGCAGCTTTGCTCTACCACACACCCGTACTGTACCACTTCACCTCAAACCCAACAGCAATGGGACCAACCACAGACTGACACCTCCAAAACTGTGGATCAGAATAAGCTTTTCTTCTTTTTGTGTTACTTCACTCAGCTGTTTTGTTACAGTAACAGAAAGATGACTGAAATACTTTACTTAAAATGTCTTCAAAGTAGGTGCCAGTAGGCTCCAGAAGCAGCCTATCCTGTTATTTCCAGTTCCTAGAGTTTCTCTATTTCTATTATATTTTCAATCCCTTCTGTAGACTATCAGAGAGAGCTCTTTATCCCTTTCACAGGTGGCATTTACATTGGTTAAAAAAGGCATTGTAAACAGTTATTCATAACTAATGCCAGCAAAGATCACCACCAGTAACATCTATAGAAAGTCCCTGGTAATCAGACTCACTTTTTTGATAATTCCTCTGTGCCCACAAAATATCTAAAAAAACACTGGGACATTTACTCATGTCTGAATTCTTTCTGGATGGCCATGAAATCGGTATGTAGTTTATATGCACTTTATAGTGAAGGCTAACTGTCTGGGAAGTCAGTTAAATTAACAGTTTGGAGAAACAGCAATCTGCAATCATGCCAAGCAACTAACTGAGCTTCAAATAATGAATAGGATGTCTTATTTTTATTCAGTGCTCTTTATTCTACTCAATCAAATCTCTTTTTAAAAAGAAATGCTTCTAAAACTAATATTTACTTGTTCCTCCAGAAATACTTTAATTGACTTTGTGAAATCAATGGTTCTCTTGATAATTGATAAAAAAAAAAAAGTGCCCCTTTTCCCTGTGCTGGCAATATCTTGGTTTGAATAACAGAACAGATAATTCTTTCACAAATATGAAAAACAGATTTTCGGAAACAAGCTTATTTTATTAAGCCATGTTATTTAATTTTATCTGACATTTGAAAGTCATTTTTGCTAGTAAGCACTCTACATTAATACCTTGAGTTCACATAGAGTTTAACAATATGAATTTCCTATCAGAGAAAAGTACAATATATGTTTGGCAGAAGCCAAGTTCATGAAGAATTAACAGTTATCAAATCCCAAAGGGGAAACAAATTCTCTTGGCGTCTGTTTTGCCAATTGTCATCCATCCAATTTGCACTTTCAAAACTCTGCCTCTAATCTCAGACTCAGGAATGAGAGCACTGGTAACATTGCATAATCAGACCCAATAACATCAAGTCCAAACATTTGCAGGCAACCAACTGTCACCCAGGTAGAAGTGCAACAACTTAAGATAATTTTCATATCAAAAATATCTAGAATGCACCATAGAGGGTAAGTTATTTTTATGTGCTTAGGTAGATGGGACAAGAATCAATCTCAAATTACAAATTAAATGGATTCCTAAACACTGTGTTAGGTGAAAATTAGTCATTGAATCTTCCTTGCCCACTGGCATATTTTAAACAGGGTTCAGAGTTTTAAATATGTAAACCAAGCAGTAATACCAGCAACAAATATCAAATAATCATAGGTTTTAAGAAGAAGAGTATTCTTCCTTACTATAAGCATAATTGATGTGAAAATATACTTGAGTGGACCTTCAATCACTACTACATTTCTGGGTCTTTGGAAACTGTTTCATCTGTATAAAACCTTGCTCACCTAGAAAACTCCTACTCAACAAGAAAGGCTCAGTCCAAATATCACTACCTGCAAATATCCAATTTTTCCTGCTCCATAGTCCCAGAGGAAAAAATGTCCATATCTTCCATGAGCCCCAAGCAGAACACATCACTTTTTTCTCCTGGCAGCTAAGCATCCCTCTGCAGACAAGGTGGGGTGGTCATCATCATTGCTGACAACATATTCCCTCCAATGGTCCTGTGCTCTTGCGGGAGTAGATGCTTCATGCACCTTTGGGGTATCCATGTGTGCATCAATACCCAGCATCTCAATGGTGCTAAGTAAATGCTTGTGAAATAAATGAGCAAACAAATAAAAGGAACTAAAGGATTTAACGTAGTATTCTTGAATTCTTAAAACCTTATCTAGATATTCCCCAAACTAGGCCCTATGAATGACTCCAAAACATTTACAGGGACCTGTGTTCCTTATACGCTGGTGTCAGTCCATTCAGGTATTTTTAGCTTGTTTTGTTCTGAATAAACCTTGAGTCCTCTGATTTCAAAAGAGAGGATCAATAGGCTCTGAACACCCTGGTACACTCGTTAGTTCACATTAGAGTGACTTGGGAACAGGTACACAACACCCCACTTGAGAACGTCTTCAATTGGTAGACTTTTTAAAGACTACTAAAAGATAAATTAGGTAATTTAAAGAGTAGCACTGGCTCTGGATCTGATGAAAAAACAAGGTTGCCAACTAAAGGAATACAGGACATCCAAACTGCAAGTACTAGAGAACTCTAAGAAGAGTGCATTTTCAAGAATGCACATACCCTCATAAGCAGGTCCTCTGATGTGCATTTCCATGTTCATGTGCCAGAGTCTCCTCTACTTACTGTCCAGGTGAGAGCTGTCCAGACAGATGGCTGAGCATGCACCAGCTTTGAGAGGCCTCTGAAAAGAGCTGAGTAAATGCCTGTAGGACTGTCATCAGTATTTTAGCTGCCACAATGCCAAAGAACACTGGAAACCTTGGGGTTCAAAGGCTGATAGGTGGTTATGAAGTACACTAGCTAGTCAGAAGCCATGGACAAAGACAGTAAAGGACAATGTCCCAAAATGCTTTTCTGAAGTCTTAAGTCCTAGAGAGTTAAAGACCACACCATGTGTTGATGGAACTACAACCAATGTGATGATAGCAACCTCCTGTTTTCCATAGATGAAGAAAAGAGAAAGTGATACTGGAAATAAATTACCAGCAGATCTCACAAGGGGGTGAGAAATAGGAAAATTCTTTAATGAATATTGGATGGAAGACCAGGAAGGTACTTTTTCCTTTTGCATATTTTACTATGTAAATTATGGGCCTGAAAAGTTGATAACCCCAAGTCCATATTGCACCTACCGATCTTCAAACTACAAAAGTGCTTTCACATTATCCAAGATTCTGGAGTCTTCTTAATGCCTCATTGCATAGCCTTTAGAGGATGAAGTCACAGATTGGCTTGAACAAAAACAACCTCATGAAGATAAAATGTAAATGGAACTGGGGAAAGTCAGTAGCTGAAAGCTCCAATGTCAACAAAAGCCCTGTGCTTAAACGTTTTTAAGCCCTCCCTGGACAGCAGAGCATGTAGCTGAAGCACAGTGTCCCTCTAGTACTCTTTGAAGAACTACTGTATGTGGCAACATTTCTTAACAGAGTTGACCTCAGTAAATCGCAAGCATTCCAAATTCAGTTGAATGAAAGATTCTGCTCTTCTTTCTTCCTAATTTTTGTCTCTATAGTTTGCCTCCATATTCTGTCAATCTGTTTCCATTTATCCAAATTTATATGAAGCCCTGCAGTGTTTACTATGACTAGGAGCAACTACCACTTCCTAACAACAAGATTAACATTTTGAAATTAAAGAGTTAATGGTGTCTGCGGAAAGATTCAATGAGGTAGGTCCAAGCAAATATTTACAGTTGCTTCTATTGACCTCACATTTTCCACTGTTTCAACTAAGGTAGAGAATTAAGAAGCAGTATTATGTGATTTACTGAGTTTTGTCAGATGTGGTAGTATACACCTATAATCCCAGCACTCTCAGAGGCTGAAGCAGCACAATCACAAGTTCAAGCCCAGCCTAGAAAACTTAGCAATTTAGTGACACTTATCTCCAAAAAAATTTTTTTTCAATGGGCTGGGGATGTAGCTCAGTGTGAAGTACTTTAGTTCAATCCTGAGTAAGGTAAAATCAAACTGTCTGTCCCAAAAAAAGGAAGTAAGTTTATAATCCATTTTATAATCATTTTAACAAATCCCAAGTGTTACAAATGAAGATTCACTAATTCTGTACTTTCATATAAAATAAACATCCTTATGTATGCTTGTTTATATACTATAAACATACATAGAGACAAACATACAAAGACACACACATGCATACACATACATTTTTAAGGTTACAAAACCAGATAAAATCAAGTACAATTTAAATAATGAATTCCTTAAAATGACAGGATCTCCAGAGAAACATATATTAAAAGGTCTTATTTATATATATTCTTCAAATATGTATAATATTCCAATAATTTCCCTTAATATTTTGTTTGCTTTTCACAAATGAATACACAATTGACAAACTTTAAACTAATACATGACAAAAGCTAATACACCACAAAATTTTCCATGTTTTCCCCTAATCATATAATATTTTAAAAACCCACACCTCTCATAACAGTTACCAGCATTTCATTGTTAGCATTTTTCACTTATTACTATAAAGTTAAAATTCTAGAAGTAGTTTTATAAGCATTGCCCTTAGATAGCAAAGTGGCCAAAGTCGAATATGTAGTCAAAGGCACCATCACATGCAGGGCTCATCTAGCAGGTGCATCCAGTCTGCCTTAGTATCATCAGTATCATTCATGTTTAAGGAATTTTTTTACCCATAAATCACCTGTACTTCCAGCACTCTGGTCCTTTTCTATGTGCCAGCCATGCTGGGGCATTTTCAGTCCCTGGCAAAGACCAGGCTCCCTCAAATTGCAGCTTTCACACAAGCATTCTCCCTGCTCATTTTTTGTCTGGCTTATGCCTACTCTTCAGTTCTCAAATGCAGCCTCCTGTCAACTTCCTCATCAGAAGCTGTATGCTGTCCAGGGTTTGAGGCTTAGTAACATTCCTCAGGTGTGTGACAATGTTATGGGACTTTCTTCCTCAAAGGACCATCGACTCATACACATAATGTGGAAACTTCTCTTCTCTAGTCCTAGATCCCAGTTGTTGGGCTTCTATAGTAGGCATCTATCAAGTCTTCTTCATAGAACTAAATTAACTTTCCTTTTTCATGTTTAGAGAAGAGGGAGAGAAAGATTGATTCACATTTGCATCACAGTGATGCAATCAATGCCACAGGGTCATGAAGGCAATTTACATAGCATCTCAGTGTCTCAGGTCTTTCTTCTTACAGACAAGTCTCCAAGGCCAATGAAAGCAAACCAATATATACTTTGGCCTGTCATCTGTTATGTTTTGAACCTCATCCATTTTTTCAGAGATCTGGTCTATGTATTATAGCATTGATACTATGTATTATAGCATTTGATCTGTGTTGGTGACATATTTTCCTAAAGCTTGGGAAGTTTGATTCAAATATGAAAAAGAAAACCCAGGTTCCAAAACCAGAGCTAAAGTGATGCCTGCAATTTTAGATTTTGCAGAAATTTATCAATGGCATAACCTGCAGCTTCTAGGCACACATAAAAAGCAACCAAAATCAAAGGCAAGGAATTCCACATTTATACATTACACATTCTTTATCTTAAGACCCCCCCCAAAAAAAGTAAGAAAAAATAAAAACCACTTGGAAAATAATCCTGGCCAGATGAGAAATAAAAGGGGGGAAAGGGTGGATTAAAAAAAATAGATCTAAGACACCAGTATTAACAATGAACTTTTAAAGGAATGTTATAAACAATACATAGAAAATTCTTTTTCATTGAAATTTCTCTTCTGAAACCCAACTGGGACCACTGCAGAGGCCAAAGACTTGGCTCTTTGCTTATCATTGTACCTGAGTCACTAGCAGGTACGGGAACACCCACCCTCAATGCGGTTTCATAAAGTAATACAGGAACAATTTTTGGCTTTGCTGCAAATGTGCATAATGGAAAGCAAATATTATTAAAAAGACAATCATTTTTAGTGATTAAAATAATTCAATGCAGAAAAAATTTCTCCCATAAGTTTCTAAGTTCTCATTTATCATCGTTTTGCCGCAAGAAGCCAGAGTAATTTTATTTTTCCTGACTTCTATTAAAAAGATCAATACATATGATTCCAAAGAGTCTCGGCTCATGAAAAGATGGAGCGGGACTGTAATCACATATGAAAGTATTGGCTGTCATTAGTAGAAAGATTGATCTGAAAAGACAGCCAACCCTCACTAAAAAGACTTAAAAATTTCCATTGGGCTGCCTGGCAACTTTCACCTTCCAGATGATTAAATACAGATAACAGATTGCCATATTAGAGGAAAGATTTGGATTAGAGATGGTCAGTATATACCTACTTTACCAAAGCAATACCAAGTTTCCCAATAGTAATTTTTTTGTTGAAAAAAAAAAAAGTTAATGTGGCCCAACACTACAAAATCATTGTTCAATGTGTATTCAAATCAAAGTTGTTGAATAAGATTTTTATAGTTACTTGCAGCAGCACAGGTTCTGATGAATGTTAGAGTTGACTTTTAAAAACAGAGTTAAAGAAAATATCACAAGCAAGTATCACATTTGTTTCATAAATGCAGCTTCTTTCAACTTTCTTGAGTAACCAACATGACCCGTGGTGGTGACAGTACAAAACTCACAAAACTGAACTCATGGGTGTGCAGAGTTTTCTTTGCTACATAGCTTATTCTTCCAGAAATGTACTTACAGTGTAGAAAAAATACTTGCTATAAATAAATTTTTATGGGGCTTTAGAAGGGCAAGGTAAACATAGAAATTCATAGTTGTGGTCCAAAGACATTCTGTACTGAGGTGGACATGTTCAGTATCTCTATCCTTGTCCCACAGAAGTACAACACTGACACACTTGAGGACAACGTTCCCATTCTCCAGAGATGATAGACAAGATGCAAGAGGGCTGAGACCAGGAGCAAGAGTAATGCTTTTAACCAACCTTTGACCTGTACTTTTTAAAGACATCTTAATATTTCATTACTCTTCACTTCCTTTATTTACTTACTACTTAGCTGGACATCTCACATAACCTGAACTGTTCATAATTATTAATCATTGATAATTTTTCAATGACCTAAAAGCTGGTATTGGAAAGAGATCAACTTCACTCCTCAGAACAATAATATTGAATATAAGTGGGTATTGCATTTGTGTTAAGAGCCATTGTTTACAATGGACTCCAATAGAGCTGAAAAAATATTTTTATGTAAGAATGATACTCTATTATTCTTCTATGGTTTTTTAAATGTTTTCATTATCTAAATTTTACACAAAATCACATTGTCATGTCACCTATTAAACATTTCAATACATACAAAGCAAAGCTGTTTTCCTCCAAGTCTAAATTAAGCAAAACATAATAAACATTTGATTTTATGAAAATAGCAGAAAATATTCAGGCTTTTGGAATTTCCTGTAATAATAGTACCAGGAGTAAATTCCTTTAAAGATAGAGGAGAGGAATAAGTCCAGCCAGGAATTATTTTTAGTTTTTCAAACTTAGTGAATTCCTTCCAATTTTAAGCAGAAAAGATTATTTTTTTTCTTACAAATAAGAAAACTCCATTTTACTATTAGAGTCAATAGTAAAAAAGGGGGAATATAATTTTCTATGTATACTTTATGTAGGATTCTGAGTACATATACATTTATATGTGTGCATTCCATGCTAGTAATGAGGACACATCTTTTTAAAGCCAATTCTCTTTATAAGAAAACCAAAATAATAACCATACCAGGGCATCAGTACCTTTAAAAGTGGAGTGTGAGGTTATGGATGTAGCTCAGTGGTAGAGTGCACTGTGTTCCAATTCCATCATTACAAAAACAAAACAAAGCAAAACAAAACAAAACAAAACAAAAGAATTGGATCACGAAGGCCTTTCAAGACTGGAGTGAGCTATGGAAACTGCCCATTGTGGTCCTAAGGAAAGTTCTCAAAAGATGATTCCAGAGACATAAAACACCACATTAGACAGACAGCCCATGAGTTAACTATAAATGCTACATGGCAGGAGCACCTACTTCCTGTTCTCCATCCTTCCTCTGCCCTGCCTGTCGTGCTCATGCCCTGATGATATGACGTGTTGGGCTGACAGTCCATCTCAAAGCAGAGGGCAGCAGTATAATTTGTGTGATGTTCCAAGATCCATCAATGGGCTCTGAGTTTTGCACTAGACTGAACTGATAACAAGATGTTCAACTGGAACCTCATTTCCATGCTCTGTGTACAGTCTGACAAGCAAGAAGTCACTGAGTCAAATCATGATATATATCTAGGGCCTTAAACACTTACCTTTTCCAAACACCATGGAAATTATAACAGTAAACAGAGGGAGGAAAAGGTATGTTGTATCTGTATTAGTCAGAGTTCTCCAGAGAAACAGAACCATAAATGTATACATAAGAAGAATGAAATTTATTATAAGGAATGGTTTGCACAGTTACAGAGGGTGACAAGTCCCAGCATCTGCAAGATGAGTTAGGAACCTGAAGACTCATGAGAGCCGATGGTGCAGTCCCAGTCTGAGTCTCAAGGCCAAAGAACAAGGAGAACCTATGGTTTAAGTTTTAGTCCAAATGTTGGCAGGCTGGAGGTCCAGAAATATCTGATGTTTCCATTTAAATCTGAATCCAGAAAAAGTCAGTGTCCCAAGTGAGTGGAAGACCATCGAGTGGGAAGAATTCTCTCTTACCCTAGGGAAGCCAGCTTTTTTGCTCTATTCAGGCCTTTAACTGATTAAATGAGGTCCACCTACAAGAGAGGAGACACTCTGCTGTATTCAGTCTATTAATTTAGATATTAAGCTCATTTAAAAGCACCCTCACAGAAATACTCAGAATGTTGCCCAAATACCTGAGCCCATGGCCCAGTCAATTTGACATATATAATTAAGCATCACAGTGACCAGGTAAAATGCTAATAAAGTAGTTTTATTTTTATTTGCTTCAATACAAGTATAATACAACTTCTGTTCATTTCCCCAGTGAAAGTAAACTCAAGGAATGTTTATTTAATAAAATTTAAAATCAATTAAATTTTTATTTTCAGCAGTCAAACTCAATGCCAAGTAGTCCTATTAAAGAAATTTGATAGGAATTCACGCTTCTTCTTTTCTTGGAAAACTATAGTCAATTTAATAATCATCATATTGGTTGATTTGGTGGTGAGAAGTCTGAGAAACATACATCTAGTTTCTATTTCTTTTGAAACTGCATTTTCCAATTCTGTGACACCCTTGTTACCCAAAGGAGATTCAGCAGGCTAGTACCATCAGCATCCTGTGTTTGGTTAAAAAAAAGCAGATCTGAGTAGGGCCTTGGAATCTGTAATTGGAGTTTGTCAGGTGATCCTTCAGCACTCATGACCTAATCACTATAGAATATCTATATAAATATGAGTTGATTCAGTTCATAACATCATGAATGCCATAGGTTAAACCTCAACCAGTGAAGTTTAGTACTATCATCCTGTAAAAACCTAATTTACCAAACAAACAAGCATACATTCCAAGTCAACCATGGGGAAATTTGTGTTTAATTATATTTGCCGATACCCTCTAAATTTAAAGTGATTACATCCAATTTTATGAATTTAGAGAATTTCAGAATATCAAAATATTACAACACTAAATTAAATTTTAAATTTAAATATTAAATCAACGCTAACATCACATATGATATTTGCTTTCCATTTCACCATCCTGGCATGGCACGATTGCTGAACAACACTTCAAATGGCATCATTCCTCTACTTATTTTCAATCAAAGTCAGGCACTGATTAACAGGCACGATCAAGGTGTGGACCATGAATATCACAAGGGAAGCATTTTTTTCAAGTAGTTGACCTCTTTGTTTTAGAGTATCCAGCCCCAGTCCAGACTTAGAGATTCTAGCCTATTTATAGTCTTTAATTGACCTAGATTCCTTCCTTGCTATGGTTGAATGTTTTCTCCAGAAAACATTTGTCAGGAACTTAATCCCCAATGCCACAGTGCTAAAGGTGGGGCTGAATGAGAGATGATTATGTAATAATTAATGAATCAATGTCATTACTAAAGGGCTTGAGGCTGGAGTGTGATATTTTTCACATGCTCATACTTGTTTGCCCTTCTGCTTTCTGCCATGGATGAGAAGCAAGAGGCCCCTCACTAGATGTGAGCCCTTACTCCTTTCCCTTTCACAGCCTCCAGAACCTTGAACCAGAAACATTTGATATAGATATATAATTTATCATGTCTGTTACAGCAAGCCACACACAAAGACTAAGACAGTGTATCAATCAGTGCTCACTACAGAAACAGATTTAATGCAAGATACACAAACAAATAAGAATTTACAATATTGTTTACAATGGCCACCCACACAGTCAGGTGCAGAAGAGTGAAAAAAGTACGTCTGCACACTGCAGAGCCAAAGGATCCAGTCAAAGGCCTGGAACTCACTGTAGTGTCCTGCATGAGTCCGTATTGGAAGCCAATGGAAAGTTGAAGGGCCTATGATGGAGGCTGAAGAGTCTGTGCCAGAAGCCAGGAGATGACGTCCAAGATTAAGGTAAAGACTAGAGATCCCCTGAAAAAACAAAAGCCTGTCTTTCTTCTTCATTTCCCTTTTACACTATTCTGATGGCAATCCTCTTTAAAGGGCGAGCCTTCCATTCCCAGAACTATGCTGAGTCAGTTGAGTTGCATGTTTCTTACTCGAGTTGATACAACCAGTTAACTATCACAGACAGAGAACCAACTTTGAAAGAGTGTTTTTTCACCCTCTTCTCCAACTTTAGTTCCCGATGACTCCCTCATGCCTACAGCAAGAATTCCCTGACAAGACATTTACTGTTTTCAGAGCACTGGGCTCTGCTGCCTGGGCAGTCATGGTAGCCTCATATGGTAGCTTCTCCTCAAGCCATTCCTCACTAATCAGGCCTTGGTCTCTAGAACTTTCTTTCCCTTTTGTTTCCAATGAAAAGTTCTATAGCATTTGTCACTCTCAAGGGACCTGCTATGTATTACATATGTATTCAAAATCTGTCTGACATTGTTCCCTTTGGAATAACCATAATAATGAACAATAATGTAGAATTGTATCAGGTTATGATTTGAAGCAACAGGGGATATAAAACCATACATCAAGACTGAATTGCAGTTATATACTCTGAGGAAGATTTTTCCCAGAAAGAAAGCATAATTTAATAGTTTGTCACATTGAAAAATACAGGAGACTGGGAAACACCAAAGAAAAATGCAATGCGCATGGGGAAGCCAGTTGGATGTGAGCTTCAGGAACAGTTTCTCAAAGGAAGCTACCATGGTTCACCCTAAATTCACCACTTTCTAGGGATGTACTTGGAAGAGAATAGAAAAACCCATAACCACCATCTCTAGAAATGAGAACTGTGCCCACTTGAATTCACATCATGATGGTTTTTCACTTAGCTCTGAGCAGACTAAGTCTCGTCATGCAGCAGCAGGAAAAGCCCCTACTGGGGCTTAAATAGCCACAGACAAAAACTATCACCACTGACCCCACCAACTAGATTTGTAGCATTGAAAGGTTTGTGTGAGGGACATGAACTTGCCTGTCGATGGGGCAATCAGGTGTAGAGCTCCTACATGATTCTTGGTGCAAGTTACTTGGTAGCCTTCCTGACAGTTTGTAAGAACATATTGAGCACTGGCTGTGAATCAAGCCCCTCAATAATGTCTGTAAACAGTGCAGACTCAGATGGTGTCCTTAGGAGCTTAGAGTCTAGATGGTCACAGAGACATTACATAATAACACATGCAGAGTTAAAGTATAATAACAAGTTTAAGACTGAAGTCTACACACCTACCATACTGTTAATCTACCTCTATTCTGTAGTTACAGCAGCTACTATTGCGAGCAAGAGGGTTGTGACCCTGGTCTTCACAAGGAGAGGCATTGCAAAGGTCTGTCTCAGTTCCAGGAAGGCAGAACTGTTGTCTCAGCACAGAGTCCTTGCTCACTCCTTGGAACCACTCTACTAAGCAGTGGTTCTCAGCTGGCAGGGATCTCTCTCAGGCCAGGGTCACCTGTAGCTACAGGGAAGATACCTAGCCTCACTCTGCCAGAAATTCTAAAGTTCATGATGGGACAGATCTGTTCTGTATTTGAAAAATCTACCTGAGTGGACAAGGGCTATAGCTCAGTGGCATAGCACCTGCCTGTCAAGCACAAGGTCCTGAGTTCAATTCCTGGTACAAAAAAAAATAATAATAATAATCCACCTGAGTGGCTCTAAGCAGAAAATATGTGAACTGTCCTCAGAAATCCTGCAACCCAGAGTCAAAAGAACTAAAACTTCCAGTTATTCTTATTTAGACAAATAAAAACATAAGTTAATTGATATGCTACATCAGTTTCAGAATGTTTCAATGATTATACACAAATATTCACAATTTCATGCCTTTCCTGCCTCCAAAGACACGAAGACACAAACTATTCTGCAAATAAAATTCACAATACCTAGATTTAAAATCTTTGTAAGGAGTTGTCTTAGAATATAATCATCATATATGTGCCAAGGATAACACAAAAGTTCATTCATTGCTCATTTTTTAAAAACTTTGTTGGTAAATCCTCCTTTAGGAAGCATGAATACTTAAGTATAAGAGATAGGTTAATCCAGATACTAAAGACTTCAACAATGCACAATATAAATTAAATCAGCTTCAAGTCCAAGCTAATCTACAGAGAAAGTAGTTTTTCATTTGACCCTCAAATCAATTCTTTGGTTTTCTTTTATCATTTTTTGAATAACAGACACCTAGAAAAACAACCATATTTATATAAATAATCTAATTTCACTGTTTCATGTAATACTGGTTCAAAAGCATGTTATCAATAGTCACAAGTAAAAGAAAAGGGATGTCCAAAACCATAAACTCTCCTGGAAGTGACATATCAAGTTTATGAATAAAGATCAGTGAGAAGACACTAAGGCTTGAGATAAGCCCAGAGTGATATGAACCTAGGAAGTCAGGTAGGAAGAGTACAAAAACAAAAATTATATTTCCAAAATGCCATTGAGGATTTTTTACTACTTTATAAATGGAATTTTTATATAAAAACTTTCCCAAAAAATGATTATTAAAATAGCTGAACAGCCAGGCTATAGTTGAAAGACTTGAAAATAAATAGCAACTGCATTATCCTCTCCCTTAGGGAACTATTATCTTGCAAATGCACCGCACCTGACTCAGTATCTACATTAAGGAAACAGGTTGAATAAAATACATCCCATGACTTTAAGGCACTCACTACCTTGCTTGTAAAGAGCGACAGACAGCTGTGCAACTCATAGCTCAGCACGGGTCCTATCAAGCAGTGGTTCTAGGAGAGTAAGGGGCAGGATGACTTTCTCCAGGGGACAGTAATAAAGACAGCTTCACAAAAGAGGTGAGTGTTTTGCACACAGTCAAATGTTGGGTCTGTGTAAGTCTCTGAATCAAAGCAGCCCTAGCTTGGCGCATTTCTTGTTTGATTTGCGTGGAGCTCCCTCTTTGGCCCTCTGCTTTATTCTCATTGTGCACCCTTCCTGGTGAGCCCCTCAAGTATATGTGTTCACTACCACCATCACCTATATGTTTGTGACTCCCAAAATCACATCCTGAGACAAGAACCTCCTGCCTGGCTTTCAGAATCACAGTCAGACTGCCTTCTGGCTTAATGTACAAACTGCTCAAATCCAGCATATGTAAATCTAAAGCCATCAACACTTCTCCCATCTCCAGCCTCAACCCAAATCTCTTCGGCCTCTGTTGTTTGTTTTCTCAATGAAGAACATCACCCTTCAGTCAGGTGCCTAAAACAGAAATCACGCATAATCCCAGACTCCTCCCTCTCTTCACTATATCCCTAGCACCAAGCAGATCTTCTTCCCCTTGTATCTTACCCTCAACGTTTCAAACCCACAATCTCGGTTCTCCTGGCCTGTTTTACCTGGCATCCCCATGTCCAGTCTTATTCCTTTCAGTTCTTCCTTTGTGCTTCTGCCAAAATGATGGGTCCTAGCTGATAGCTAGTGAGTTTCCTGCTCTGATTAATATCTTCTAATGGTACCTCAGCATTTCAGGATCAATTCTGTTTCCGTCAGAAACTCAGCCTCTCACCCACCAGCTTTTTACGCACTGCCATCAAGTGGTACTCAGGCACTCAGCTCCTCCCATACAGTTCATCCTGCACCTTGACATAGGCTGTCTTCTTTGGATGAAACCCAGTATACTTCTCGAAAAAGCAAAGAACTCAACTGTGTGTAGATTATCCTGACAAAGCATGGCTTTTCACTGAGCTTCGGAGTTATTCCCACTCAACAATGAATAGTTAAAAGCCTGAGGAAGCATTACAACTATCTTACAGACTTTATTTCTCTAAAACAAAGAACCAAGAAGAAAAATCTGCATCTGCAAGTTACATAGCTGTCACATAAAAGCAGCTTGCAACACAAAAAGTTTGTGTCCACCTCTCGCTTTTTCTACATTATGTCAAGTACCTGATTTAGTGATGGCTGCTATTGCTGTTGCTTAAGCCATCACATTACTGATACTTTTGAGGCAGGGGACTCAACAGAGCAGGTGCTGAAGTATCTCACAGGTTCAGTCTGCACCTCATTGGCAGAGACTATTGAGGTGCTGCAACCAATCCTCTCTGTGCGTTTTTAAGCATGTATTTCCTGCCAGGCACAGACCCACATCAGTGCTCCTCAAAATATAGCCATGATTAGCTTCATTCAAATCACCTGGGGATCTTGCTAGAAATGCAGATTCTTGTACCTAGCCCTAGACGTCCTAAACTGAAGCCTCTAGAGGCAAGGCCTGAACACCTGCATTTTAAGACAATCCATCCCACTGATATTTACTCAAACTAAAGACAGAGAGAATCACTGGGCTACACTTTGGACAGTCCCACAGAAGGTGGAAGTGGGTGCTGAGGGAATAAGGGGCTCAAGTGGGTGGACAGAGTGATAGGACATGGGAACAGCTACTGATAAAGAGACGCGTTACAATAAAGGCATAAGCAAAAGAGTTTCTATTTTGTACAACAGTCTGCGTGTCTGTGGTCCTGGACTGATACGAAGGAGTTCTGCCAGAGACCCAGGATTCTACTTCATTTCCCTGCCATCCTTGGGGTATTTTTATTTTTCTCGTGCACATGGTCCAAGATGGTTCATTTCCTTATTCTCATTCCAACGAGAGAAGAAGAAAAGGAGGCTTCTTTCCCTTAAGGGACCAAGACAGAAAGTGCCCTCACTGTGCTTGTTCATGTTGTATAATTTACTCATGTAGCTCTCCCTAACTATAAGGAGACTGGGAAAAATATGGGGAAAAGACAAGTCATGTTCTCGGCTAAAAACGAAGGTTTTGTAACACTTGACAATGGGAAATGGATAATGAAGTCAATTTGCAGTCTCTGGAACTTGGGAGACGGAAGAGGTGGGGGGAGAAAAGAGTGAGAAGAGAAGGTAGCAGGGAATGAAAAGAATATAAAATCAAATAAATTGTTGTCAATTTTTTTAAACCCCCACTGCAGTACATCTACTTATGGCCTGGTGCTCCTGATTTTCTCAGCTTCTTTAGGCAAGATTTTAAAAATCACTTCTGCTCACATCCCTCTAGCCTTGGCCTTGGACATTGATTTTGACTGGAAAATAACCTGTTTCCAATTTTTTCACTATCCTGGGCATAATGTACCACAGACACAAACTGCTCTTCCAAGTGAGTTCACTGATTTATTTTAAAAGTCATAGGATTGAGGGCGAGTTTTAAGCAGTAGTTTCCTCCTTTCTGTGGTTAAAAATGATACTGTTTGATGAGTCCTAGTTCTATTACAGAACTCTTTCTGGGGCTTATAGTGCCCCTCAGAATGGGCAACGCTGTGGCCCTGTGCTTGGTAAACTGAATTTCCACGTGAATAATCATCCTGACTTAAAATCATATGAAAACTGCACTGTGATTTTAGGCCTTCTGCTGGAGAAAGTGTTCCTCTACTCAAGCCACCTTTCCTGTAGAGTCAGAACTGCCATGGCTGCATGCCCAGAATGTGGGTCTCCATAGAGCAAGCTCCTCCACCTCTCACAGGCCCAGGATGAACCATGAGACATTCATCCTAATGATCAGACATCAGGCCAGATCTTACTGCTTTTGAACAATGGCCATTATGTGATTTATGGGCAAAGAATAGGCACAATACAATCCTCAGAGTATGTTACAAAGTTAGAGGGTATTTCTAAGCATGAAAATATGCAACATTTCAGGGATAATGTCATAAAAAGAGACATCAGACCAATAGATCACTGTCTCCATTGAACTATAATCTCTAAAAATAACTTTAGCTCTCATTTCTGAGAAACAGAGTGAAACTTTAGCAGTTACATTCCAGTTTTTTAGGAGTTCATATGTAACCTAACTTCTCCAAAAATGAACTTAAATATACCTGAGTTAGAATTACCTCCCTCAAGGACATCTCAGAACACACTCGGATTCACAAAGCAGAGTGAAAATAATGTGGTTTTATTCCGAAGCACAGTGGTGAACACATGGCAACACTCATCATTCCCGAAGTTCCCAATTGCTTCATTTGCTCCCAAGAGTCAAGGGGCTCCCTATGAGAAAATTACATGCGGTCAGAAAATTACAGGAGCCCTGGTTCTTTGGGAGTAATGATCCAATCATTTGATAATTTACTACATTCTCACTCTTTCTGCTCATCTTTTTTTCCTTCTTGGTTAGTACATCATGCACATTGCCACAAGAGATAAAGAAATGGAACTTCTGCCAGAAAAACAAGCAAAAAGGGTAACAAAATTGATATACAATGTCTTTTAAAATAAAATTATTTTTGCAAAGCTTTCTATTTAAAAAACACTCATGGAAAAATTGAAATGTACTACTGTGGCTGCACACACTGATTTTTCAGTTGACTGTGCCACTGTACTCCAACCACTGACAGATTCCACTGAAAATGGACACCAGAGGCAACCAAGGGGAACCCCAAAGAAGAGCCTGTCTATAAGTAAATCAACCTTGTCTCCAGAGATCCCTATAGGGTTCTAATTCTGGTTCTCAAAAAGTGAATATCTGAAAAACACAGATATATAGGCTACTGTGTTACAGGCAAATCTTTGCATTTAATTATTATAGGCTGATTTTTCTCATTTCTTGGTTGTTCTTACCAGATTTTACCTTCTCAGTTACCAGTTTTCAGTGTTCACCAGGACACAGACCAGTAACAGGGCAAATGGAAGACAGCAGCTACGTAATACTTTTTGTTGCTTCAGCCATTGCTGCATCCATGAGAAGGTAAAACTAAAGCCCAGGTGGCATTTCAGCGTGCCGTGCAAGACGTGCCTGGAAAATGGACCAATGCTATCATGTCCACAAAGTGTCCACATCAGGTGACCTACAGTTTTGAAAATCAGGAAGATTTTTACATGCTTTATAGCAAGATCTTTAAATACGTCAGCTTTTTGGGGTATTATTTAATGTACCTTACATAGGAAAAATCTATGTGAACAATTTCCAGCTATCAGACCTAATTTCCAATGAAAGTTCATGACAAGGAACAGTGCTATTGAATAATTGACAGTATCAAAAAGGCTGACTGGAATTTGTTCTTGTTCTTCTCTTTGTCTTCACTCTTTCTCAATCTCTAAGAAATGTATCTAATTTCCAGGATTCTCCAGGCAAGTAGGATGGACAAAAAGATACTTACACTGAAAGGTTTTTAAAAGCAGTTTCTACTAATCCCAATTTTCTAGGAAAATAACTGTATGATAGTCCAATATCAACTGATGAAAAGAAATATTTCACAAAAGATGCCTATCTATTCATAACCTATGTGTTTCCTGTTTTGAATAAAAATGTTTCATTCTTCTCATGAAACTAGCCAGCTACAATGCTGAAAGTCAAGCAAACATTGTAGTGCAATGAATTTCTCTATTTTCCTTTTTCAATCTTAGGGAAGAAAAGAGCAAAGCACAGAGAAATACTGGGGCTATAAGATAAGGAGACCAGGTCTATATCAAGCTCAGAACCTGACACATAAGAGTTGCTCAATAAATGTTTGTGCTGAATGTTGAATGACTCTTTATGAGGACTCAGTTTTCTAACCACCTGCTCTCAAGTCTCTCACAAAAATGATTTTAAAGATTGAATCTACCTAATAATTTCTATCTTATGATTTCATTGAATGACTTCTATTTAAAAGTTTCCCAGTGCAACTTCTTTTCTTCTACCTAGAAGTTTTCTCTTGCATCCCAAAGGTCATCTTATTTAGCTTAGTAAAGGAGCACTGGGCTTTGAAGCTTGATAGGTGTGGGTTCAACTACTTGCTTTGTTATGGTTTGTGTCTGGGTGGCCCCCCCAAGCCTCATACAGTCATAGAGGTAGCTGAATCTAGTATTTGTGATTGGCTCGTTGTCTAGCTCTGGGATTAGCAGTGTGAGTGCGGCACCCACCCAGAGTGGAGCCAGCATATAATATAAGGGAGAGAAGAAGGCGTGCTTCCCCCTCCTGTTTTTGCCCTGTTCGCTCTTGTTGCTTGCGGGCTGCCATGAACGGTTGCCCCTCAGCCACACCATCCTGCCATGGAGCCAGCTGAAACCTCCAAAAACTGTAAGAAATAAAGCTTTCCTTGCTTCACTTTGGATGTCAGGTATTTGGTCTCAGCAAGAGAGAAAAGTAACCAAGACATGCTTCTACCACTTGGTATTATGATTACCTTCACCAAGTATCTTAATTTCTTTGAACCTTATCTTCATCGTCTCTTAAGCACCACAGTATTATGAATGGATTAAATGATTGATATGTACAAAACAGTTAGTAAAGAGCTTGAAAATAAAGTCTATCTATGATAACTACTTTATTATTAATACTACCATAATCATTACTAGTATTATCTACCTGAAACTTTAGAATAATCTTATAGCTTGCCTTGTAAATGAAACATTATGTTATAAATCATTTAAAAATTTTTCTTGCTTATAAATTTTTAAACTATTTTTGTACCATTTAATATCAAAGAAAAGTTACCTGTAGTTTTGTAATTTCTGGAGACAGATAACATTAAAGTATGCAAATTCTTGGGTGCAAATATCTGCAGGACTTTCTGGAGTAGTCTGTACAATAGGTTTAAGTATTTCTATAAAATAATTCACCATCACAAGCTGGCTGTAATTTTCCCAAAGTCAATAGCCTGTCAGTAGTTACAAAATTCCATGGAAAAAGTACTGCACATCTACAAGTCCTCTAAAGTATAAGCTGTAAAAGGTGGCAGTAAGAAACACTCCATCTGATTGTGCCTGACACAGCCTCCAGGAGACCTTCAGAGTAAATGGTCGATGACAGGGCAAAGATAGAAGCTACTAATTAGCCCCTGACTCCATACACATCTGCACTCTACCCTTTGGAGATACAAAGCTTGGTTCATTCCCACTTTCAATTCAGAAATATCAACTGAGCATCTGCAATGTGCTAAGCACCGCTGTGTTTTTGATGACTGAGATAATATAATAAACAAACAAGCAAAGTCCCTGTCCACATGGGGCCAGCATTCTGGAGTGGCTTGTCTCTTGGTGGTAAAAAAAAAAAAAAAGGGACGCTGAAAAATACACTGTATAGTTGATACATGTTTCAATCTTTTCGAAAACCTTTGATTGTTCCCAGTCTAATTGCTGAGCCAAATTGTATTAATTCTGCCCAAAATGGTATGGCCAGTGTGACCACCAATTACTAAGAGGCCTTCTTAGCTATTCAAGTACATTGTTGGCCAAAGAAAGCAGGCTGTTGGAAATGACATGGCAAAACACAGAGTGATTTTAATCAATTCTTTCAGCCAATTTCAAAAGTATGCATCACAAAGTACCACAGTCTTGCTAAAATATTTCTTTAAACACAAAGAGTGCTTTGTTCCTAAACCTTCCTGAAATAAAGGAAGTATCTAGACCCTGTATCTGTTTCGTAAGTTAAAGTGCAAGAATACAACACTGAAACTCATGGTTGATATCTCTTCAGAAAAGAAATTCATCAGCAAGATCCTAATTCCCAGTAGCAATACAAAGAAACCACAGTCTTCAGAAAACCACATAACAGAGAATAGAATATTGTGAGCCGCCCACACCATTACTTACGATAGATAACTGTATCAAAAATTAAATATAAATTATTGTGGGCATCCTAGTTTTGGCCCAAGATGAGAAAAGTACTTTATGTTACTTAAAAGTTGCACTAACTGCCTTAAATTTGGCTCAGCTGGAAATAAGCGTATCCTGAGTAAATAGAAAGCATTTATTACTTTAAGTATTACGTTCAACGCATCCATAGTTTTAAAAAATCTCTTGAATTTTCTAAAAGTTTCTACATAACAATGATCTTTTAAATAATATTTTAAAATGAATATAAATAAATGACTTTCAAACAAGATGTGAAGGATTACTTTAACATATAATAGTCTCTTGCCAAAACACTACTAAACACAGTACTAATATTAATGCCAGATGATTTTTTAATGTAAATATGAGAGGAAATAGGTGTGCCTTTTAAAGAAAATTATAAAATAACAACTCTTGAGTTTAGCACATGTTAAGTTTCCTTTAGTAATATAAAAATCACAAAGCTTACAAGATCAAATACCAATGAACCCTTCCATGGCTGGTTCATCTAGGTACTAACAAGGTCCCTGAGTCCTGATTGGAAAGTGCAAACCCACCAGTACACATAGTTCATGTAAAGCTGTGCTTTAATAATAAAAACATAAGCACTATGTTATACAGCCCTTAATATCATAGGATTGTCCAGTGGTGATAATTGCATTAATCTACACATCAGTCAGGTTAAGCACCCATCAGAAGAATGAGAGAAGCAAAGGGGAAGGTCAAGCACATTAATGAGTGGATATTTGTTTATGATTGAAGTTTGCTAATATTTTTGTCAGCAAATTCACCAGATTTTTAAAAAGGTACTGAATGCCATCTCATCTCTGTAACCACTAAAGCATTCCTTCCACCTTGAATTTCCTTTTGAGGTACTTCAGAGCTCTGATTTAGACAAGGGTTCAGCCTGGCTTTTACCAACATGGATATGAAAGTTAGCTAGTTAACCACTTGGGTATCTCAATATGAGCTACAGATCTAGATATTTTTCCTTTAAATTTATTTTTGTATTTTAAAGATAGCTTTCTCAAATGTCCAAAACAGAAAACAGAAAAAGTTATGCAGAAAAATGTCTCCTTCCTAAGCCTATTTATTCCTCTGTCATTCAGTTCCCCTCCCTGAAAGCAATTAGTATTACTAGGTTCTCATGTAACTTTCCAGGAATTGTAAGTGTATTAGTCAACTTTCCATTGCTGGGACAAAATGCTCAACATGCACCAAATAACATTGATTCACAGTTTGAGAGATTTCAGTATGTGGTAAGCTGAAATATCATGACAGAAATATCATGACAGAAATATCAAGGCAGAAATATCATGACAGAAAGGATATCACAAAGTAAAACTATTCAACCCATAGCATCTAAGAAGCAAAGAGTAGAAGAACCAAAGAAAAAGGAAGGGATATACCCTTAAAGGCATGCCCCCTGTCCCCCAGTGACCTACTTCCTCCAACAAGGCTCCATCTCTTAACAGCACATTCATCTATAAAATCATCAATGGATCAATCCATTGATGAAGTTAATAAAAATTTTATGATCTAATCACTTTCTGTAAGCCCCTTCTCTGAACACATAAACCTTTTAGGGAATACTTTAGCTCAAACAACAAATAACAATTGAAAAAAATCTATAGCCATGTCTTAGACACTTTCTTGTCTCTGAGACACAATATCCAACATCCACAATTTAAAGGACAGGTTATTTTGGCTCACATTTCAACCCATGGTCCACTGCCTCCAGAGAACAAACAACCTGGCAGAGGGGCATGGTGGAGGAAAAGCTGCTCATGTCACGGTGGCCAGGAGCAAAGAGAGAAGGGAGGAGCTGTGGTGAAAGATCTACCCTTGCAGATCACACCCCATCAACCAGGCTCCCCCAGCCAGGCCCCCAACTCCTAAAAGCAAGTCAGCTATAGCATTCCTATGCAGCAATCCCAGGACCCCACCTATGAGTACATAAGGCTTTTGAGGGACATCTAGACCATAAACCATAATTAACAATATTTATACCACTCCATTTTACCCTTCTCTCCTTTCCAGACTGATGGAAGCATATCACACTGTTCTACACTTAACAACTTAAACAAAGGACATCTTTATTGTTTTTCAAAGCTGCTTAGTTATTTAGCACATTAATAAATGTACCACAGTTTAACCATTATAAACTAACACATTTACTACTAATAATCTCTGATCACAGAAAGTACTATAAATATTGTCCTACCTATGTCTCTATAAATATATGTTTGTGTATCTGAGGACAAAATTCAAAGAAACTTTTATTTTATTATGAAATTCCAGTTTGAAAAAACTTCAGGCCTACAGAAAAATTGACAGAATATTGAACTACTGATAACATCTTGATAAGAACTTCTTCAGTACTGTAACTCACTGACCATTTTAAATGGAGGTCTGCATCATGCACGATGAATCCTAAGAAAGCAAGAAGACCTGGCATTTGAAGGTATTGTTTTAAAACTGCAGCTCTAAGGAAGAAACGCAGGGGTAGGGGATGTTATGAGTCACTGTAGCAGCCTACCACATACAGTTAGTCGCCTGTGTGTCTGTGGTCTCCGAATCGTCACAGTGGGATGGTGGTGGCAAAATCTTTCTATAAAGAGCCAGACAGTAACTATTTCAGACTTTTCCATCATATAGTCTCAGTCACAACTATTTAACTTCACTTTTAAGGCATGAAAACTGTCAGAGTTAATGCCTAAACGAATGGGTGTGACTTCCGCGCCATTTACAAAAGGCAGAAGGTTGGGTTTGGCCTGCTCTTGGCATTGATATGAAAATTGCTTCTTTTAAATGAGACCACCCTCTAGGCTGTGAAGCATGATCAATTATCCAAAATCAATCACTATCACTAGTTGCTGGCCTTTGAGTTGAAATAATTAGACTGCCATTCCTGGTGTTCAATCAGGCTCCCCTGTTCCTTTTCAAGCATTTCAGGTCTGCACTGCTACTAAGAGTCCATTTCAGAGACTGCTACATATGCACTGCCCTTGAATGGTCTCGAATGTGTCCACACATGTAAGCAAGACTGAGTCCCCCTGGAAGCAGGAGCTTCTCAGAGGCTATGGGTCTAGGTGTGCACAAGTGTAGGTGTTAAAACACAGTATCTTGCACCAACGAGAAAATGTTATTTTGATATTTCAATCCTCACATAGCATAAAATATTGCTGTTATTACCCAAGCCATGTAGTACCTATGATATAAAATCCAAGGTCTGCCTGCCAGCTTCATAAGGGAAACCTTTGTGGTTGATCTGTTCCCTTCTCTTTTGCTCCCTGCTCATGAGGGGAGTGCTTGGCCACACACTGCTGCCACGACATGCTTCCTCAACATAGGCCCCAGAGCAACAGGGCTAATCAATCATGGACTGACACCTCCAAAACTGTGAGCCAAAATAAACCTTTTATCTTTATGAACTGATCACTGATATATGTGTTACATCAGTACCTGGAACCTGTTCCTGATCACTGCTGCTTTTTGCTCATCCTCATTAGCATCCTTCTCACACTTCCTTTCTTTTCCGTCTGTGATTTATGTTCCTATCCCATTTTTTTCTTACCTGAAGCCAACTAAAAACAAATGGGTATGGTCACATACCTATATTTGGTGTCCTCTCCATCAAAGAGGATGACACTGCCCACCTACCCATGCTGAGAGACGTGAAAAGCACCTGGAAAACAAAAACCTGAATGTGCTGCAAATGCAAGTGGGTCATTATTTGTGGGTATACAGGAGTGTAAATCCAGTCATTTGAAAATGTCTCTCCCAATATGTTTCCATGCTATCTGTGTAATCTAAAAGATGAGTTTATCAAGTTAGTGTTTATAATTATACAGTGTGGGTTAAAGTATTTATATACACAATAGACCCACGGCAAGCTAGCCACGACATCTGGTCTTTTTTCATGGGATAAGATTTTACTTTGTTACTGGACCATAAAAATTTCTATCATCCCTTGTTTCACTTGTTAATTCCTAAGTGGCTGGTCACCCTCCTCTCTTAGAATCTCATTTTCATGCTGTCATTTGGGTAGAAAATGTAAAATTCTTGAGATGCGAAGAACTATCAGTCAATTGGCACAGAAGTTTTTATTATGTTGCTCCTGCAATGTCAAATTTAAGTAGGAACACAAGCTGAGGACTTTACCACAACAGAAGGTCAAACTGACTGCCTTCCAAGTTCACTGTCTTTCTCAAGCCCTAGCCTGTCAGTTCTGAAGCGCCAGCAAGTTTTGGCATCCTCCCCATTAGCATTAAGTATAGTGTATCTCACAAAGACCCAGAAGGGATCAAATGAATGACAGTTTGGAATAATTCACAAGTTCCTGAGCCAACAGCCCTGAGCTCCAACCCCCAGGCCATTATTTAATGTTCTAAAACCCCTGGATGGCACTCAGCATCCACGAGCTTCACTTCCTGTAAGGATATCTGTCAGGCATACTTCAGGAGTGAGCACACACATACACTACAACACATTTCTCAAATGCTCTGCCTGTGTTTAGGTGATTTCTACTTCAGCAGTCCTACCTCCCCTAAAATAAACCAAAAATTCACTTCTCCAGTCTTCTTTGCAGCAAGAGTACAGGTATAGTCAGTCCTCTGTGTTAACAGGTTCTCTACCTATGAATTCAACCCACCACAGATCATAAACTTCCAAAAATGATTGCATTTCTACTGAACATGCACAAATACCTTTTCTTGTCATTATTCCCTAAACACTATTATGACAATCATTCACATAGTATTTACAATGAATGAGGTATTATAAGTGATAGAGATGATCTAAGTATACAGGAAGATGTGTAAAGGTTATATACAAACACTATAGACAGGGCTTGAGCACCTAAGATTTAGTGTTTGTGAGGGGTCCTGGAACAAACCTCTCTAGGATATTGAGAGATGACTATGTGAATTAGATGCTCTCTCTCTCTAGAGACTTTAAAGCAACAAAGAGCAATATGGACAAGTCTAGGCATCCTGCAATTTTCTCTTCTGTGAGAAAGTTGTTAAAAATCTCCATTTTTGGAGAACATCATCAGAATAGGCCTCCAAGCATCCGAGATAACAAACAAACAAACAAACAAACTGTGGTATCTGTGGCCTGTGAAGGTGGCAGAGAACTTGTCACAGAGTTTTCACCTGTATAAGAGAAAATGAGCTACTAAGTAAGTTTTATACTAAATTCCACTCATATATAAGCAAAGTAAGAGTATGTTCTGCTGGTCCCAAGGAAAAACCTTAAACTACAGCTGCTTCATCAAGTAGAAACACTAAGACCTGCAATCACAAAAATGTTGAAGAGGGCTGGGGATTTAGCTCAGTGGCTTAAGCGCCTGCCTGGCAAGTGTGAGGTCCTGAGTTCAATCCCCAGTACCAAAAAAAAAAAAAGTGTTGAAGATCAGTTGAATGCCCAGAAAAGAGTGGAATATAGGGATAAAGTATATATCAAATGCTATCCTTCCCTCATTTTTTACTAGTTGAACACTTTACTATTTTATTTATTTTCTTTAAAAAACATGATAGATATGCCTTTGTTCATATTCTTCTATTAACCTAAACATACTTTTACATTTATTTATCACAGTCTACCATACATTATGCTTTTTATCACCCTAATTCTACTTTAACTCCATTTCCCTCTCTCCCACCTGTTGCTTGTTATTATATAATTTTTATTGCAAGGGCTGAGGATCTAGCTCAGTGGTCTAAGTGCCTGCCTGGCAAGTGCAAGGTCGTGAGTTCAATTCCCAGTGCCGCAAAAAAAAAAAAAAAAGAAATTAAATATAATTTTTATTGCATTAATTTTAAACTTCATAAGACATTAAAATTATTGCTTTGTACAATCAATAATAACTTACATTTAAGCCACATGTTTACCTCTCCTAGTATTACTCATTTCCTCTTGCATCTCTATATTACCACATTGTTTTCCTTCTGCTGGGTGAAAAAGTTTTGCTTTCAGTATAAAATCATTACAATTAATTCCTACCATTTTTCTTTATCTAAAAATATCTGTACTTCATTTTCACTGCTGAAAATACTCTTTTTTTTTTTTTGCAGTACCAGGGATTGAACTCATGATCTTGCGCTTGCCAGGCAGGTGCTTAGGCTGCTGAGCTAGATCCCCGGCCCTTGTCTTTTTGAGACAGGGTCTCACCATTCTGTTCAGACTGGCCTTGAGCTCACTTTGTAGCCCAGGCTGGTCTCGAACTCACAATGATCCTCCTGTCTCAGCCACCTGAGTGCTGGGATTACAGGCATGAGCCACCACGCCTGGCTGAAAATACTCTTAATTTTATTACTTTGACAGCTATTTTTCTTTCATCACTGTCTTTTATTTTTATACTACATATTTACAGTACATAATGCTTACATTCATCTTGGGGAATCAGTGCATGTACATGACACATCTTAAATGTTTTTCACTCCTTTCCTTTTCCTTTCTCCCTTTCCCTTTTGCAAAAGCTCTGTATCCATTTCCTTTGTCATTCTACTGACCGAATTCTATTGTTTCTCAAGAGCATTTAGCTATCAGTTTTATTATGAATCTTTTAAAGGTAGTGTGCCTTTTTTCTCTAGCTGTTTTCATGGTTTTTGGTTTACTTTGGTCTTTAGTAGTTTCACTATGATGTACACCTAGGTGTTGTTTATACTTCCACTGCTCAGGATTTCATGAACTACTTTAATCAAGGTTCAGTGTGGTGAAATTCTAAGCTATTATCACTAAAAATTTTCCCTGCCCCATTTCCTTCCCGCAGGTATCCAAGAAAATCTATTATATGTATATTAGACCTTGTTAGCATATTCACAAGAAACATCTTACACATCTATGTTTTCAAAATCTGAACTTCAGTGTTCACTAGTTCTATATTCTACTGTGCCATTTGTATTTTTCCATTGTAGAACATCCATTTGATTTCTTATAAAATTCAATCCTATAGAAGTCTATCTTTTTATGTTTTTTGTTTTCTCTATTATTTCACATAGTTATCACAGTTATTTTTAAAATTCTTAGCTGCTAATTTTAACGTTGACCATCCATCAATTTTTTATTTTTTTCTTGATTACATTCATCTTGGGGAGTCAATGCACCAAGAATCAAACTCAGGACCTTGCACTTGCCAGGCAGGTGCTGTGACACTGAGTTATATGCCCGGCTCTCACACAGTCTTCATTCTTTGTGTGTCCCAGAATTTTTTAAATTGTGTACCAGACATAAAAATCTGCAGACAGTTCAGGTGACTTTATCCACCAGGGAGAATTTCTCTTTCCTCTGTTAAGGAAAGCATGGTTACTATGAGAGGTGGTATGAAGGCATGGTCATCTCAATCCAATAATGGGTTAAACTGCAAATGGATAATGTTAGTTTTAGGAAAAGTCATTAGACTTCTGTTCCTCTCTTATCACTATGGTATAGGTGGTTTAGGTTTTTATTGAAATCTGATGGGGCCTTTGTCTCTCCAGCCCTCAAAGATTCTAGGAGTTTGAGCTATGCCCTTCAGTGGTTTTCAGTTTAACACTTTATTCTTCCAGTAGGATAGCCCCCAAATTCAGAAAATGTCCTGAGGAAAAAAATATAGCCAAGTGTTCAATCCTAATCTCTCCTACTGGGAATGGGTCACTTTTCTCTCATGCTCATTGTCGGTGAACAACCACAGAGGGAATAGTTGATTGCCACCTCACCCAAAAAGGTTTCCTCTTGGAAGTTTATCTCATCTATCCTAGAATGTTTTCATAGCTCTCTGTTGCCTCTAAAAACATGCTTTTTATAAATTTTTTAAGTCACTGTTTCTAATTGTTGCAGCCAGAGCAATAGCCAAGACCCTCTGCATCCTACCTACAAAATGAAGACCCCTATGCTAGATTAACTAATGATCAATTTGTAACACCAGGCTGAACTGAATCAGCATGGTGCTGGATGTGGAAGGCTCACCTGAGGATTGCTGCCAACAGCATTAAAAGAGAACTGGAGAGGAAGATGGTGCGCTGTTGGTTCTCCTGGAGAAGCCTGTCACGCTGGCTTTCCTGATATGAACTCAGATGTTATCATCAGAGGAGCTCAGGTCCTTGCATGCTGAGGATGGCTGCAGTTCTTTTCAGGAGAACTCTGGTCCTTATTTTGAGCATTTCTTCCTGGATTTAGTGCAGATCCCTCAGCCTGCTGGCACAGATCCTTCGTCCCACTAGTGCAGACTTTCTAGCTTCCACCACTGACCTTTGGGCCTTCCCAGTGCAGATCCTTGATACAGACTTGCATGAGACATTGCTGTGGGTTCCAAGCCTCCAGATGGACTCATGGAGGACACTGCCATGGGTTCTAGGTCTTCAGATGGACTCATGCAGGAGCAGGACATTGCCATGGGATCCAGGCACTCAGATGGATTCTTTAGGTCTCTAGTGTGTGGATAGATCCACACTCTTTCACATTTGATTCTTTGGGTGAATATTATAAAATAATCCTATAAATCATGTGCCCTATATTAAATCCTTTCCCTTGCACCCCCTGACTATTACATTCCCTTTGGTAACAAATGATATAACCAGTGAGTAAATGTTCATTAAAAATCTTAAATTCTCTGAGTAACAACAGAGTAAACTACAATAAAAGGTCACACAGAGCTTGATGATTGACTTTTATGGAACTTTTAATTGATGTATGTTTCATTCTCAAATCAGAAAAATGTTACATTTGGTATAAGAACTGCTTCTTACAGATACAGTAGGATAGCAGAATTTAAATTACAATTTCTAGCTCAGATACAATTTAATTATTCCATTCATGTAAACTACAAGTCAAAATGAAGCCATTGTATCAGAGGAGAACTGTTTTACCTATTGTGATTAAAAGTTTTATCCTTGTGATTAAGACACGCTGGTAATAAATTATTTGGGTTTTGTTAGAATAATAATGCCTATCTCCAGTCAAAATAAACTTAACACTGACATAACAGAAAAAGGATTGCTTAAAACAAACAAAAGGGAAAGCAGCCATTTTACAACAGATTATTCTTTTCATTAAAAAAATATGGGAACATAAGGTTATTGTAAAAATTGCCTCCAATCAGTTGCATGCACAAATTGCTGCACTGAGAAACACAGAAAGACAGAAATAAGAACTTGGCGTCATAAATTATGTAAACATCTAATCAATGCAACTTAGGGAAATGAATGCTGGAATCCACCAGGACTGTAAGAAAGATTTCTTAGGAGGTCCTTCTAACCCTTTATTCCTAGGAATACAATGACTCTGGTATCAAGGCTCCTTATTTTTAAAACTGTGAAAAGTATTTATATTTTCTGATGATTATGCAATCCATGATGTTTATCTTAAATTCTGAAACTTCCTAATCTCCATGGGTATTTTTCCTTTTCAGAACCCATCTATAACCACCTGATAACGTTCTTTTATCCTAAGTTGCTGAGGCACTCCTTAAGGTATTTCTCTTTAAAAGTATATTGTCTTTGCCTTCCAAGACCTACTACTGCCCTTTCTCTCACCCCACTACGTTAATGAACCTTCGCGGGTAGAGGCTTATAAGGATAGTCAAATGGGATTTTAAAAAGGGGCATTGTAAGGCCCTTCTATCCTAACAGGAAGGCACAGCCCACCTTAGCTAATGCATAGGGCCAGTGCTGATCTGACCAAAGAAATTGAGGAAGCGAGTAGTTCATATAGGACGTACTGGGAGAAGAACGCTAGCATTAATTGTTCTCCATTCCCAGTCCATTTTTTCAATGTGCCATCTCTAGCCTGTCATAGGTGGTGAAAAATTTAAAGGCCACTTTTAGTTTTTCAATCAACAGCTTGATAGGAACCAATAAAAATGCAATCCCTTTAATGGATAGGTTAATGTACTGACAAATTGAGGTCTAGGGCCCCCGTACCTGGCACACAAATAGGTGATCTCTTCCTGAAACAGCTCTTCTTTTCCCATCAAAGGGTATGAATTATTTGTCCAAACAATCTCCCACTCTGAACTTCACACAAAAGCTTGTTCTGTGTTGAAATCTGGGTGGGGCCCACCAAAACTAAGGCTCTATTTTTCAGGAGAAAAAAAATCAGGTGTGTGGTATAATAGATCAAATGAAACCAAAACACTCTATGTTGCCAAGCATTTCTAGCAGCCAAATATGCTAGATTGAGCTAGATGGCTCAGACTTCACAAGGTCAAAGAGGTTCTGCTTAAAGATCTTTCAATATCGTTCCTTCAACAAGTGGCCTGTTGCCTTATACTTTAATCAAACAGAGTTTTTAAAAAGTTTCAAGGGCTTAGATTGTGTGAGTAGTTTCTTTGATACTTTATTTTGGTATAAATACATTTATTTATGATTACTTAAATTACTTTGGCATATTAGCACAGATACAGCATTTTTTCCAAATCACATTCTGTTGACTTTCCAATGTTCATAAAAGGTGGTACCTTGGTACATTTTGCTCACATGAGTAACTTGAAAAGACTGATGAAATGATTAAGTCTGTCAGTCTTCTTTGATGTGTCCATCTCTGGTCAAGCATCACACTACTTCCCAGGTACTCAGAATAAAGAAGTGAATAGAGCCAAGAATATTTTCATCTTTCATTCACCTAAATTGTAAACCTGAATCTTGTCCTTCATTTCAACCTTAGCCATATTCAAAAACTTCAACCACATTTTAAGATAGCTGCCTTAGAAAAACACCTAACATCTGTAATCTCCTGCCAATTCTCAGTGTCATAATCTTTACCTATAGTTGCATCAACTTGTTGCCTATTGTGTGTGGAACTCAATAATACATGGATTCAGAGAGCCCATGAGTCAAGTCATGCCACCTGCCCACCCAAACATAACTATGCATAGAAAACTTTTGCTTGACACATTCTGTATGAAAGCTATTAGTTTTGGCTCCCTACTCTGGCTTAAACAAAAGAATCCATCATAAAATAACAATGGCTAACTTTGCAGATCACCACAAATTTACAAAGCACCTTGACAACCATTATCTCATCTGAGCCTCACAAGAACTCAATGAAGTTGGCAAAGAGGCATTAGCTTTATTTTAAAGATTATGAAATCAGGACGCAAGTAGGTTAATTACTTTCCTGAAAGCCCCTAGCAGGGAAGCAGTAGAGTTCCAGTGGTATGAAGGTTCTAGAACATCATACAACATCAGCTAAGACTGATCAATGTAGTCTCAGAACAAACAACAGGGTCTACTAGAGAATTATGATCAGCAATCGTTCAGATAAATACCCCTTGCCTTCCGAGTGTGATGCCAAGTCCTTAAGACGATGTTTCACATTGTTGTGTTACTTTCTCTTTCCATGAGTTCACATGGCTCTTCACGTTTTTGCTGTTAAATAATACAAGTATCCTATCCTATTAAACGATTGGAAAGGACAGGTTTTTTGTTGAAATAGTGATGTGAAGCTATCCCAATACTAATGCATGACTTCTTTGCCTTTGCATGACTCCCCTCCCTCATCCTTTCAGATTGTTTTTGTTTAAAATGTTAATATTTTGTTCATCATAAATTTTTGTATTTTCTAGTATCACACGGCTGAATCACTTGTTTTGATGACTGAGATTTTTGGTGAGTTTTATGTCCATGGCAAGTGCCTCACTCCTCACACTCTAGTCCTAGCCGGGTTTCTTTTTCCAATTAAAAGCCAATACATTCTTTGCATTCACACAACTTGACTTGAGACTATCCCGGTCACTCAGGAGCTGCATAACCTCATCAAATCACTGCCATAGTTTGGGTCTGATGACACCAAAGGCTCATATGTTGATTTTCAGATGGTGGCTCTATTAGAAGATGGTTGAAACTTCAGGAAGTTGGTGCTTACTTGGAAGAAGTAGGCATTGTGGGATACACTCTTGAAAGGGCTGTTGGAACCCTGGTATCTCTGTCTCTGCTTCTCTCTCTCTCTCTGTCTCTCTCTCTCTGTCTCTGGCTTGTTGTCTAGTGCTGGGATTAGCGGTGTGAGCACTACACCCACCCAGGAATAGAGCCAGCATACAATATAAGGGAGGAGAAAAGGCATGTTTTCCTCTCTTTTGCCCTGTTCACTCCTGCCACTTGTGGGCCACCATGAATGGCTGCCCCTCAGCCACACCACCCTGCCTTAGAGCCAGCTGGGTATGAACTGAAACCTCCAAGAAATGTAAGAAATAAACCTTTCCTTCCTTCATGTTGGGTGTCAGGTATTTTGTCTCAACAACAAGAGAAAAATAACCAAGACAGAGATAAAGATGGAAATAGTTGTGCAGGTGGATGTAAAAGTGGAAAGAGTGATACAAAGATGGTGATGCAGCTTGATACAGAGGGAGATGGAGACTATAAAAGTCTGGACAGTAAATGTTTTAGCTTTTCCTTCAATCATTCAACTCTGCCATTGTAAAACAAAAGAAACCATGAGTGAGGCATAAATAAGCGGGCAAGGCTGTATTATTCCAATAAGGTTTTATTTATAAAACAGATGATGAATTTGACCCATGTCTTAATTTATTGATCCCCTACCTTTTATAATAGCCTCATTCTATTTTATTTTCTTAATTAGAAATCCAAAGGATGAAAGGATATTTCTATTTGCACGATGTGTACTCATTATCAACTAGATGGAAAGGGTATATAGTGCAGCATGAAGGAAGATACAGGTGACCTGCACAGCCAGATCCAAAGATTCCTTCTCAGAAACATTACCTGTGGACACTGCCATGATATCACTAATAGGATCTACTGCCTGTCAAAAAGGATGAGCTCAAATAAATGAGAGCATTATTATTAAAAACTAGATTAGTATGATGTGTTACTGAAGTTGTTTCAACCATCATGGACAAACTGAAGATACAAAATACTTTTAATTCATCTCACATCATAATTTCTGGTATACGAATTGCCAGCTCCCTTCACAGGAAAAGAAACTATGGTGTGAGTGGTTAGAAAGTCTTACAGCCCATGAATTCCAGGTAATAGGAAGAAATGTTATAGCCAAGTTTTCAACCCTTGCCAAGTGTAAGTATGTACAGAGCCCTCTCATGGCTCTTTGCTTGAGCAAAATGATCCACAACTGCTTGTGGATTTCAACCATTTGGCCCAACAAAAATTGATTTTACTGGAGCAACTTAGGACTCTTAAAACATCCCTCGACTTCAAATCTCTTCTAGTTCTAGAAGCTTTTCATGTGGCAGTAAACACATTGTACCAGAAAGTGCATGCACAATGGAGTCCCAAGGGTCTGAGTTCAAGTTCTTGATTTATCACCTGCCTGCTGTTTGGCTCTGGGTGAGTTACTTGAATTCTCTGGATTTCAGTTCACGTATCTATGAAACATGGGTAATAGCACCTACTGAGATATATTAGGGTATGGCAAAAGTTGGCTGGGGTAGTAAGCATGACCTATTAATTACAAGAACCCAGACACATGCACAGAACAGTTCCTAAAGCCCTGCACATGGACTTCTCCTAAGAACAGTAGCAGGTTTTTAACAGGACTGCCTACATTTGATGTCATCCTAAGGTGTGGGATCCCAACATCACCTCTTAGGACCCATATGTGGAAGCTCTTGTGGGCTTCCTCAAGATTTTGCCAGCATAAAAGGACACATGGATGATATGAAGGCTTTACTATCATAACTTTCTTTTTTTTAATGTTAGAGAGGATAAAACCAAGGAAAATATAACAGAATAAAACCAATCAGAACAAACCAGAGTAAGTGATACAAGACTTCACAACATTACAAAATCAACAATAGTTACCATAATGCTTTTTGTTGTCTTCAAAACAGTTGCAGACACCTTCACACATAGTAAAAATCAAGCCAAACAGAATACAATAGAACCAATAAAAACAAAACCATGGATACAATAAAGGACTCCAAAACAAGACAATAGTAAACCTAAAATGGCTACATAATATATCTTACTATCTTTGAAACAGCTGCTCATGCCATCAGATATAACACAAACAAAGCAAAAGAGAATAAAACCCAACCCAACAAAGCAAGGAACAATATAGGACTTCAAAATGAGACTATAGGGAATCAACCACGGCTACCACCCTCAGAAGAAGACCACCCCTAGATGCCATGCAGCATAGCACTATTTTCTGATTAGATGATCAGACCACAGGCCCTAGACCTGCAAGGTCAGTGAAACACCAAAGCACCACAGGCATCCAATTGCATTTCACCTCCATAGTTATCTTCACAGCCTGTGTCTCTCTAGAGCAGCCGGTCACTTACAGTAGGTGGGGGGTGGATTGGCACTTCTTGTTTGCCAGCCCAGGAGCCAGAAGGGGCTGGGATCTGGCTGTATCCCTGCCCTGGGTGGCCTGCACTTGGTGCTAGTTGGGTAGGCGGGGCTTGTTCTCTCCTCACCCCCACCCCCACCTCCCCATAGTCCAAGATGGCACTGACTCATGGGGAAAGGCTTGGCTATCATAACTTTCTATGATAGCCCAAATTGTGTTCCCCAGATGTGGCATGTACTTTTAATCTTTGCTCTTCCCCTCTCTATTTACTTGGTCCAAGCTCACTCTGCAGAGCCAGTTTCCCTCCCACTCTTCATTTTTGCTTTCTTGAATAAACTTTGCTACTACTTTTTGCTCATTCCATTCAATTCTTTGTTCAAGGTGAGAAGAACCTAGAATACAACTCCAGAAGGAGAGGTAAGGAATCCAGAACCCAGTAACAGTTGGTGAACTGCCTTTTAGAAAAATGTTACTCGATAACACGGCCACATATAAATGTGTGTCATGGATTAAACTGAGACCTCCAAAAAGATACACTGGAATTCTATCCAACAGTACATGACAATGTGACCTAGTTTAAAGATAGATTCCTTAGAGAAGGAGTCAAGATGAGGCCATTAGGGTAGGCTCTAATCCAGTATGACCAGTCTCCTTATAAAAAGGGAGAAGTTGGGAAGTAGAAACAGATATGCATCCAGGGAAGACAATGTGAGCAGAGCCAGAGATTAGAATTATGTTGTACAGACAAAGGAATGCCAGAGGCTACAGAAAAGCTAAAAAGGACAAAGAATGATACTTCCTCTATAGGCTTCAGGGAGAGAATGAGCCCACCACCACCTTGAGGTCAGACTGCCAGCCTCCAGAACTGTGAGACAAAAAATTTTTATTCTCCTAAGATATCAATCTTGTGGCACTTTGTTCCAGCAGGCCTCACAAACAAATTCAGTGAAGATTCAATACAACAGTGGAAAGATACATTGCATAGCTCAATGCTTGAAACATAATGGATGCTCCAAAATGTGTTTAGAAGATATAAATGTTTTTTAAAAGTCTAGACAACATTTATTGAACTACTGATAAGTGTGCTATGAGGATACTTTGTGTATGTTCTCATCAATAATTCTTCTAATGGTGCTATGACATATGGGGAATTAGCAGTCTCATCCACATTAAAGAGAAAGAAACTGGAAAGAAACTGAAGTTAAATAAGTCGTGAACAGGAAGTGGTCACTGAATATAGCAATGGCGTTGGAGGAATCAAGTAGTCAGAGCTGTTTGAAAGCATTTTCCACATGAATATGTAATGCAAAGGCACCATACCATTCTAGGGCCTACTTCCTGCACCCTCAGTGGCATGCTTCATAACATAGACTTTCAGAAATATTCTAAAATTCAATTCTACTAAAAGAATAGGTCATTAGAACGCAGAACATATAGTGGACACAAGATATGCTATTTCCCAGATCCCCTTTCCAAGAACGGGTTCTTTCCCCAGATATAATTCCCTTTCAAGTTAACTAAGCTACAGAAAGACTTAATCCAACATCACAGAATTTCAGGGCAGTGTATACCCAATGACTGAACTAGAGGGCCGGCCATTTCCAGTCAAAGGAACCCATTGGAGGATATCACCTGCTCCACCCCTCCTGAGTTGACAGAGATACTCATGCTCTTAGCTCACTTTATGTTGCTGTAACAGACTGCCACAGAATGAGTAATTTAAAGAGAACAGAATATGCTTCAAACAGTGGTTGTTGCTGAAAAGTCCAAGATCAAGGCGCTAATATTTGGTCCCCAGTAAGGGCCTTCTTGCTGCATCCTCTAATAGCAGAAATCATAAGAACAAGAGAATTAAATGCTGAATGAAACTTTTACCAAGGCTTTAACCCTATTAACAAGGAAAAAATGCTCAGGGCCTTAATCACCTCTTAAAGATGCCACCTTTTATTTCTGTCATGTTAGCAACACCTAAATTTTGGAAAAAGACACCTTCAAAACATAGCAGGCCTATACCATGGATGGTCATCTCCTGCCCAAGTATACTTCTCCCCACCCTTTTTCTTTTTTTAGAGATTGTTTCTTAAACGTACTGTACACCAAACTCCATGTCTGTGTCTACTTCCCCAGAATTTGTGAGATTTTCCTGGCAGAAGAGATACTGGTTGAGATGAGAAGCAGAAGAGCCAGGGATCTAGCTCAGTGGCCTAAGTGTCTGCCTGGCAAGCGTGAGGTCATGAATTCAATCCCTGGTGCCAGAAAGAAAAAAAGAAGAAGCAGATAAAATGCTGGGAGCCAAAGACCCTGATGTGTAGACCCTTTTAAATTAAGTCCAGAAGAAATGCAATAGCGTATAGAGCAAGGGCTTAAATATGTGCAAACACCTCCACCCATTGATTAATAGATTTGAGGTCTCATTGACTTAAATTGCAGAGCAGGAACCTCATCAAGTAACACTAAATATAAGAGTTCATTTTCCCAGGAGAGTTCACAAGGAATCCCTCTGTTCTCTGGAGAAGCAAATCTGCAAGTCCACAACTATATTTTTTCAACAAATGTGCAATAGGTATATAGAAACTTGATATTTCAAATAATATGAATCAGTTCCACAAAACATACATGTTTGACTAAGAAAAGTTTGATCAAATGGAATTGTAGATTCTTACAGCCACAGTGGGGAAGATATCGAAGTCTTATGATTTGTGCAAAAAAACCTTGGCAGATAGTAATTGTTTTCAAAATATCCACTTTCCCACAAGGTATACATTAAAAGAATCTATGGAGAGGGACAGAAAAACCAAAATTGTTCCATGAATTTTTTTTTTTCAGCACCGGGGATTGAACTCATGACCTTGCACTTGCCAGACAGGCACTTAGGCCATCGAGCTAGATCCCCAACCCTTGTGTTTTTGAGACAGGGTCTCACTATGCCATTCAGGCTGGCCTTGAGCTCACTTTGTAGCCCAGGCTGGTCTCGAACTCACAACGATCCTCCTGTCTCAACCTTCCGAGTGCTGGGATTACAGGCGTGAGACACCACGCCCAGCTCCATGAAATTTTTTGAGCTGATTAAAAATTTACAGAGAAAATAACCCATTTCCAACATGATCACCCAGTATCTCTTGGTACTTTGAGCTTAACCCTGCCTTTCAAACTGATTATCTCTTATCAGGGACCATTAATGTCTGATAAGAGCAACCTATCCTGTGTTCATTCTTAATTCCTTAAAGAAAAATCTCCTTCTTTGGTATGCAACTCTCCCCCATTTCACCCCATGAACTAATGCAAGGAATAAAAACAGCAAAGACCTCACACCAAAAAGTGAGGTCATCTCCTGGCAACCCACAAACTCACTATCCCATGTTCTTAGCACAAAGCAGTAGCGTCTTCTTGCCCCAAACTTTGCTGAGTACAAGAAAAATCAAATGCTGTGGAATATTTATCGTGGTAATTACAAAATATGTGAAACACTAGATGCAACGGGACTGTAGAGGTCTTTAGCCTAGACTCTTTCATTTTCAGGCCAGGAAACAGAAACCCATAGTCACATAGGCTAGTACAGGTCAAGAGTCTAACTTTCTGACTTCTAAACCAGGCTGATTTCGCTACAGCAAATTACCATCCACACTGTCATTTTTCCCCACAACACGACTTAAGGAAAATATTTCAACTACTCAGCCTAATTCATTTCAGGAATATCATCTCATCTTTGCCATTTTATGTCTTCTGGCATTTAGAGACAGTTGCAAAATAATTCTAACTGGGATCCATCCCCAAAGAATAGTGGCAAATAGGGGTGAAAAATCTACTTTAAAATTAAAATCCTGTGGATATTTTCCCCTAGTTAAAAATGGAGTCTCTCCCTAGTCTCCACAAAAAAAAAAAAAAAAAAAATATATATATATATATATCAAGAAAGAAGTATAGGAAACCTCCCAAGATTAGTAAAAGTCTGACTGGCGACAAGCTTTTACCAGACTATTATGAAGATAAATCCAAGCTTCCCCTCTGGAGCCCAAATTCTCACCCATCTCTACCCTCAGAAACCCACATCTATAAACCAGAAAACAACTCAACCATTCTCACTCTGTGTAGGTGCAAGTTACTGAGCAGTTTTAATCTCTTCAGAGCCTCATCAGATACTTTTATGTCAAGGAGTAAACTAATTAAATAACTTGTGGAATAAGTGAGAGAGTTGAATAGGCTGGGGCACTGTAGATTGGAAGGGGCAGCTCTAAGGCCAGAAGTGAGCCAGGATCCCCAGCAAGGGATGAGGTGTAAGGTCTGGTCTCCTGGATTCCCATCAGGTCAGAGTGTCAGGAAAACAAAGACGACAACAGGATCAACTTTAATAAAGCACTGGGAGAAAAAATTAAATGGCTGAAATTTAAAATGTTGCTGGTGAGACATGGAAAAATAGCAAGGAAATAATACTTATCATTTTAATTAAATATCTGCTTTAGGTCTGGTAAGAAAATTGGATCATGCAGAAGACAAAGTCAGTATTTAGAGGAAACATTTGGTATTCAGGATGAATGGGAAGAGATGAGGAGAACTAGATGAAGAACGAAAACAGTGAATACTAAAATCAACACCACCACCTCAAATACCATGAAGTGTTGGGCAGAAAACCAGAGGAGTGGGGAAAAAAAAAAAAGCTGAAGTAAATTATAAAATAATATGTGAAAACTTAAAAGAGAGTTCAAAAAAATGCTCAAGTACATGGAGAAAAAGATTCCTTCACCAAGTTCCACTCTTAAATGATGAGAGAAGCCCTAACTGAGACACTTATTCACAACTCCTAAATCACACAGATAGATTAAAAACAATACTCATTCAGCCAGAAGAAAAAGGGAAACAAGTTACCCACCACAGAAAGAGGTTACCTACAACAGAACAAGAATAAAGCAGTTTCAGCTGTCCCTTTCCTAGCACTGAAAACTATCAGAAAATGCAACCACAATTATGACTAAATTTAAGCAGACAAGTTTCTAAGAAACTTACACTAAATGAAAAAGAGACGATTCAAAAAAATGTTTTATTATGTAAAAGGATTGGTAGCGAACACTAAAAATTACTAAATAAATATTTTTTAAATGCTGACTGAACTACATAAATATGTAAAATACCTCTTTAAGATATAGGATATATAAAAAATCATTAAGTAACAATAATCTGAATCCAAAACTCAGTTTTTTAACTGTCATAATTGAGAAAGAAGAGGAAAACAGATTAAACCCTTGTTTGATATAGAAAACTTTTAAAAATTATTCCATTCTTAATTTTTATTTTTATAGAAGTATATATTTTACATGTTTTTATAAATTTAAAGGTACATCAATAAAATTAAAACTAAAATATAACAACTTAATCATGGGGAAATGTACAGGTTAAAAAGAAGTACATAATAAAGAACAGAAAACAGTAGAAAGAGGAAGAAAACTTTTTCCTTTGAAAGGCAGAAGTATAGTGGCAAAAATAAATAAAACTGATAAAATGATTGAATTAGGCTTTTTAAATTACACATATAAGAAGGTTGAAAGTAAAATGACCAGAAAAAGGTATGTTGAATGTGCAAATATTAATCAGACAAATCTTAAAAGTAGATTTAAAATACTAGAAAAGCATAACATTATTATTTTTGACAGAGTCAAATTCCAGGCAGACTATTAGACAAGACAGACTGGAGTTTCATATCAATAAAGAGAGAATTTCCCTTTCCTTCCTTCCACTCGAGTCCCTGTCCTCTTTTGTCTTCTTTTTCCTCTCACCATTCTCTCTGTGCTACCACCCCATGAACTTCAATAAATGTGACTCCTTACTAGACACCATAAAAAAAAAAGAAAAGAAAGATAGAATGCAAACTAAATGCAAAACAACAATAAATATTTGCTATATTAACATAACATTAAATATATGAAGCAAAAGTTATTACAAATTAATATCTAAAGAATAAAAACCTTTATATAGAAACTAATACAAATTCTGTCAAGTAACCCCTGACTAGAAAGTTAAAACAAACCAATAAGCAATCAATTTTTTAAATATAAAGGATTTTAAAACCATATTATCAAAACTTTTGAGACAGACTCAGACAGCTCTCTAGGAGTTTATTTAAATTCTTAGAATTAAAAAGAGAAGAATGAAATTAAATGAACTAAGCACTCAAACCAAACAGCAAACAAATCTAAGGTAAGTAAAAATACTTTCTAAAAATTAGTACTATTAAACTATAAAATTACCAGTAATAGGTAAGTCCTGGGGCAGATTCTTTGGAACACATGGATACAAATAAACATCTCTAGTCACACAAATAAAGAAAATAAAAACAGACCTATGTAAATGAAAGAAATGATCACAAATGAAAAGGTTTAAAGATACAAAAGCATATTTTGTGTAGCTCTATGCTAAAGAAATTTTATTGAACAGCAGATTCTTCTAAGAAAATATTCGTTATCAAAACAAAAGCGTGACCCTCTCCCTTGGGTAAGTCAAAAACTGTAGGAAAAAAATTGGAAAACTTATCCAAAATTCTCCTCCAAGAGGCTACAGATCATAATGGATTTTTTAAATAAGCTCTTTTAAATAAGGAATAAGTTATTTTCATATTTACATCATGTCAAAACATATAAAGTATAGAAATCCTGCCAGCACAATGTACATAGCTGATCTAATCCTGAAATCAAAACCAGATAAGAGAAGAAGGGAAAACCAAAAAAAGAAAACAGGAAAAAATCTAGAAACCTATACCCTGATTTCTTAACTATTTAGAAACAAAAATATCTAAATAAAATACCACACAATGCACTTCAAATTATTTTGCAAGAATGATCCACTATAATAAAATTCACACCCAGAGCCCATAGGCCATACAGAATGAACCGTTGTGCTAATATGACACATCAGAGGCAATTAAAACAACGTAACACCCAACCAAATCAAGGAAGTCCCTAAAGTCAGCTCTTCCCATTCTGTCTAGATATTGAAGAATAAAAATAAATTCCCAAGCATCCAGATAATTCCTTAAGAAAGTCAAAGTGTAACTATCCAGATATCTGGGACTAAAATATTCGAATAGTCTATCATCTAGGCAAGATAAAAAGTAAATTTCAAGGTTCCTCCTCATTATTATGAGCCATAGAAACTCCCTGTTCCACCCAAGAAAGCCTCCAGAGCTCCGGCCTTACTGTCGTCACTGATCACAGGTCATTGCCCCTCTATTAAGCCATGGACAACACCCAAGTCCTACTTCACCCTCAGCCCCCAAAGTTCCTAACACCCTTTTCTCTTCCTTCCCACCTGCCTCCCAAGCAAAACTGTCTCAGAATCCTCTGTCCTGAAAACTATTTTCTTATCTATCACCCTGAGAATGCAAACTCCTGAAACCCTGGTTTGTGTTACATAATTTCATTATCCCACCCTAAAACACAGAGTAAGCACTGAATTATATTCGCAAGTGTATATCTGTACTAATTTCTGTGCACCAATTCAAAATTCATAACTAAATCAGAATTTATTCCAAAAAGTCTGAAACACTAACACACACACACACACACACACACACACACGTGTGTGCATACGCATACACATCAAGCAAGTTTTAAAGGATTTCCTGATTTCAGCTTTTAAGACTTGAATCTGCAGAACAAAAGCTAAAAAGCATTCCGCTGTCATTTTTCTTCCTGGGTAGGTTTCATCTGTGTAGACAATGAGAAAACGCAACTAGGCTAATCCAGGTTTCCCATTTCAATTACCCACTGGTAAGGGGTAATCTTCAAATGAAACTTTAACCCCAAGAATTTACCTTACTCAGCTAATGGCCTAAATGTCTCCATCAGCAAAACCCAAGTAAACTTTCTTCTCTTTTAAGAGGTAACTTTATATTTTTTCACATTTCCTGTACCAAGTTGTACAAACCATGACCACACTAATATGTCCACCTTCCGCTCAGTAGTTTGCCAGTTTTCATGGGAATACAAATAGCTCTAAGAATTCTAAATACTACATGTATTAATTGAAGGGGAAAGGAGACTGTTGTGTTTGATTATTCTCACACTGAAATTAAAACACAGATAAAAAAAACCCAGAATCCACAAGGTGACTAAAATAAATATTCAAAGAAATGGCAAAAGAAAATATTTCATTTCTGTGTGTTCCTCAATGCATGTTGGACTAACAGCTCTAACAAGATTGGTACTCTGTTCTCCATTTGAATTTTGAAATAGGTTCTCTTAAAGAATCATGCCAGTCTTAAAAGTTCAGGTAAACAGAAGGGAGGCTGATGCAGCATAGGAGGATAAGACTGGATTTGCTGAAGAAATAATACAGCAGACAGACAAGATTAGCATTAATAGTGAGACCATGTCTACATCATGCAAAAGGAAGAGAAGGCTGGCACACATTCAAGAAACCTGAGCTATGAAGTCAGCAAGTCCAAATTATTCAGTATAAATCCCCATTTGCAAGAGATGGACCAGATCTATAAATATATCCACAAGCTTGTGGGCTAAATTCAAAGAAATTTGCCTAAATTATGTAGATACAGAAGTAGAACATCTAGTGTGTCAAAGAGCCATTTTTACCCATCTTTTTATATCACAAAGCAATTATTGCACAGTCACCACTTCAATTTGTACAGACAACTAATGTCAGATACTACTAAAGAAAACAAATGAAAAATAGAAAAAATAGTTAGTCTCCTATATGATATATGTTTGTGCCAAAAAAAGATTAGTTAAAAATCCATCTTCCTCCACCTGAATTCAGAGTATGTTTGAAGGAACTGTCATGAAAATCATTACTAATGAAGTACTAGACTATGTGAAACAATGTTTAGAAAGGAAATTTTAAAGATAAATGCAATTGCAGATGTCACAAATTTTTCATTAGTGAAGGAAAATGCTGGGAAACTTCACATTTTTGGAACAGCCTGTGATAATTATAAGTAACCACGGCATCCAGTCTTATCCAGTCCAGTGTCACTATCCAATTCTCAGCCTTCCCCCAAGCTTAAACTCCTCCTACTATGCTTTGGCAGTGGACTACTCCTGTAAAAACTGCAAAAGCAGTAACTGTGATCCTCTATTCTCGCCAAACCTACTTTTCATCATTAATAAGCCATCTATTTATAATTATTCATTCAAAATAACCTATAAACATAAAACCATCATAACTCACCTCATTCTCTGAGGCATCCCCAAATGCCAACATAGGGCCCTCAAAAGATAGCTTTGCTAACGAAAGAGAAGGGATCCCCTCTAGGGATGTACACCCCACTACGCCTCTGGCCCACCTGGTTCTGTCACAGAGACTGGAGTGCAGCAAGCACTCAGAGAGGACGTGGAAAAGAAAAGGACAGAAGTGAGGGCCAGCACAGGGTAGTTTGCAAAGTAGGTTCAAATGATTCATCTGGCCTTTATCTAGTAACTTGATCTTTTCAAGTGGCTCTTTTTCAAGGAATTACAGGGAGATGTCTCAGTGAGAAGAGAACAAGAATTCACCATCCCCTACACTTCTGCAGCATTTTACTTTCAGTTTCTTTTTACTGCCTCAGGAGCTTCCAGAGCCTCTGTCTACCCAGGCATTGGCCAATACTGCCCTTCCCCCATTTACGTGAAGCTAAGGAAAAGAGCAATTATAGCTCATGCAGGCTGCTGAATGAATGAATGACTGACTGACCAACAATTGGTTGGTTCCATGTCTATTATTCCTGCAAAACACAGTTTAAATAAACACATTCAACAAAGAATCTAACAAAAACCTTCATGGTAAGGGACCACAAACCTGCAAGCCAGTTTGAAGTCTCCAATTTCCTTTCTTTAGATGCACAAAATGCCAAGACCCAGAATCGTCACATTTGTAAGATCACTTAGTGAGACTCCAAAGGTAAATTAGCCAACTCTATAGCTGAGACATCACTTCTGAATCCATAGGAATAATATTCCTGTTGTATCAAGTACATTTTTGGTTAGAAGTAATACAATTTTTATTGCTGTAATGAGCAATTGATACAAAACTCATAAAACTTAAAACTCAGCTCACTTGTGCAGAGGAGAAAGAATTTGACCAAGTACTAAGACCTAGACATAAAGGCTGTGCCAAGGCTCCGGACTACATACCCCAGCAGTAATGCAGCCTATGCCAGGACCTAAGAGCCCCTGGGGCAGAAGGTTGCAAGACTCCGGAGGTCCATACAGCATTGGTAATTAGTGCACACCCTAGGGTCGAGAAAGAAGTCCTACCAAATGACTGCTCACCAAAAGTCTCAGAAAAGAAGAGGGTAAAATAAAGTTGGAGATGCAGACAGGATGGACAGGCAGGACTCTGGGGCTCAACAGACTTAGAGTAGAAGGAAATGGAAGTTAAACTAGGCCTTGTTCACTGGGGAAAATGGGCTACTCATTGCAGCGTTGGGACAGGTACAAAGACTGTGCAGGAATGAGCCTGCAATCAGTGGGCTGAGTCAGGCTGGGATGGACATAGTTATGACAAATCAGATATCCAGAGGCAAGGTGGACAGCAGCCCAGGTATATTTTATCTCCAGAGGAAGCTCTGCAGTCTAGAAACAGAACTTTAATTACAGGAGCTGCCATGAGGCTGAGTCACAGGTTAAACGATGCACTTGTTCACTGAATAGAAATCACTGCAGAAATACTGCTCCCTTCATTCCTCAAACCCTTACTGAGCATGTGCAAAATGATGGGATCTAAAGATGATTTGGTGGTGAATGTGAACACATCAATCTCCACAAGAATTAAAGGAACACAGAAAATTTAAGGCCCCACTAATACACTTCTTAATTACTTTACATTTTACAAGGGCGTCACAGCTTAACAGTCAAGAATCACGCTGACAATAGTTCTTTCAAGTTTTATTTTTCTTTGGGGGATTTTTTTGTTTGTTTTACACTAAGCTTTATCTTCATGGTTGTTTTTCAGATTTTTTTTTCTCTTTTGCATGTGCTAAATTCATTTACACATTCTATGTATTTCCTTGGGAAATTTTATAATGTATTTAATGCATACTGTGTTAAGAGATATGCAACAGGTTTTAGGATCTAATTTTTTTAACTCTCCATTTTAGAAAGCATAAAATTAATGTTATTTAACTTAACACTTGGTGCCAATCTCTCTCATTGTTCATATGAATTGTACTCCATAAGGTGGTGTTCCATTGAATTGAGTAATACATGGCCCTTTCATAAAAAAAATAGTTTCTCACATTTCCCTCTGTTCATCTTTAGCCACCACATGCTTATTTGGTGTTTGTGGATGGAATGATGTGTGTACTTTGTGATGATTAGTTTTATACGTCATTCTACTGGCCAAGCGGTCCCCATATTGGACATTATTTGTTCTCAATATAAAATGTTCTCTATAGCTACATTTAGTAAAATAACCTAAATTCACCCAGATTAGGTGAGCCTGTTAGGTCATTTCCAGATGAGACTAGCATTTGAATTGGTGGATTAAGTAAATCAGATGGCCCTACCCAAGGTGCATAGACTGAGGGCAATTCATAGAGGATCTGAAAAGAAATAAAGCAAAGGACAGGACAAAAGACACCCATTTTGCTTGCTGCCTGTACGCTTGAACTGGGAAAGAGCACCTCATATTCTTTTGGCTCCAGATAGGGCGTGATATGATCCACTTCCTTGGTTCTGTGGCACTTGAACTTGGACTGAATTGCACCTCTAGTTTTCTTGGGTCTCCAGCTTGCAGACAGAAAATCTCATCCCGTAACACAGTGGGCCGATTTCTCTCTGTGTGTGTGTACATGTGCAGTCATGCATTACTTAACAATGGATATGTTCTAAGAAATGTGCCGTTAGGCGATTTCATCATTGTGTGAGCATCATAGAGTACACTTACACAAACAAAGTTGGTTGTAAGTCACCAGGGGATATAATCTTATGGGACCGTGGTGTGTGTGATATATGTGGTTCTTCAGCAACACATGCTGTTATATGGCATATGACTATATGTACGTGGTTTGTTCTATTAGTTTTGTTTCTCTGGAGAACCTTAACTGAAACAGTGCTCCTGGAGTCATTTCTATTCAATGCCAAATGTATCAGATCTTCAGTATTGGCAACTTGTTTAAATCATGTTTATTAAATGTTAACTCACCAAAAACTAGCCATAAATTCCTTTGGATGAAAACAATTCTCTAATTATAAAATTAAAATAATGTTTTAAATAAATGAAATTAAAATGATGAAAAGCCATAAAATTGTACTAGCCATGGTGCTATATGCCTAAAATCCTAACACTCTGGAAGGCTGAGGCAGGAGGATCACAAGTTTGAGCCATTTAGTGACTTAGTAAGACTCAAAACAATAAAGAGCTGAGAATGCTGCTCAGGATTAAGCTTTGTGTTCAATCCCCAGTAACTAACACAGAGAGAGAGAGACAGAGAGACAAAGAGACAGAGAAACAGACAGAGACAGAGACAGAGACAGACAGACAGAGACAGAGACAGAGAAACACACGCACAGCCATAAAATTTCAAATCAATGAATACATTTACACATGTCAAGTGGTGATGTGACTGTAAGTGAGACTGCTGTGGTCTCAGCCTGGCCTGACGCATCACCCCATGTACCATGAACCATGTGATTCTTGCCACACTTCTGTCTACTCAAACTGCAATGATCTTGGCTTGTACAACAAAAGTGACAATGTGGGTCCTTCACATGGAGAGAAATCTCATTGTTTATATCCTATTTCACTACTGTCTCTTTGGGGGATGGGGGGCTGGCCATGTGACCATATTCAAGTCTCTGCTGTTGTGTTATGACAGTCTCTTTATCACAAATATGCCCAGAGAATGCTTACCATTATCCAATTAGGCAACCTCACAATGCACCATCTCTCCCGTCTCTAGCCTCAGTCTGTCTTCTGTTCAGAGGCATACTGCTGAAATGTCTCCTAAAATCAAACTTGGAATCTTGGCCCATATTATGCTAGATTCCAAAAATGCTTATAGAATTTAGATTCTAAAACAAGCAACCAGCCAAAAAAAAATCTAACATTTAATTATCCTTGAAATTTTCTTAAACTGTTAATCAAGCATGAGATACATAGCTTACCTATATAGCTATGTATTGGAAGTCTTACCCCAAGAAAGTTGGTAAACTATTGAAATAGATTGCTATAAACTGAATGTTTGAGTCCCCCTGAAATTCGTATGTTGAATTCCTAATCCTCAAGGTGATGCATCAGAAAGGTCTGAGGTATGTGATTAGGCCATGAGGCCAGAGTACTCAAGGATGGGGTTAGGTACTTACAAATAAAAGAGACCCCTACAAGTTCTCTCACCCACTCTTCTATCTGAGGACTCACTGAGAAGACACCATCTACGAACCAGCGAGAAAGCCCTCACCAGACTCAGAATTCACCAGCACCTTTATTTTAGACTTCCCAGCTTCCAGAACAATGAGAAATAACATGGTTCCTTCCCCCATGGTTAATAAAACACTCAGTCTAAGGGAATTTCATGATAGTATCCTAAACTGACTAATATGCAAACTAAAGGAAAGAACAAAAAAAATTTCTCCACTGAAGTCTAGGCACCCAAATCATCCTGCACATTAGAAACTCTAGTTTCACAGGCTGAACAGGAGACCAGTAGAAAAGTCTGAAGTGTTCTTATTTGCTGTAAGAATTTATTTCATTTCTTTCCAATATTGAGCTTCAAAGTGTAATGTATGAATGTTACTTACGTAATATGTAAAATTTCATGCTTAGATCCAGTCATGTTGTAAGCTCTAAACAAAAAAACCTCTGTGGAGTCTCATCCTAGCACAAATATGAACAGGAAACTTGAGTCAAAATGGCACGTAATGCACAGGTGTAAATCACACGCCATTGGAGGTTGATCACATTTCCTCATAATTAACTCGCACCAAAAAATGTTTTCCTAAAATCTTCCTTGTGCAAATATGATTAATTTGACTGAAAGGTATAATTATATATGTATTTACTTTTAAAATGAATCTTATTAAAAATCAAGGATAGCATTTTGTGCCCAAAGAATTAGACCAACACTGAACTGAGAATCAGAAGAAACATATGTTGCATATAAAAGTGCCATGCACACAAAAAAATGCTTGTTAAAAGATAGAGGCTAAGTAGGACAATGTACCTATTGCCTTTAATCAAACTAAACCAACAGCCAGAATATTTGTTCTACCTGCTCTCTACAAGTATGCAAACACAAGAATCAATGATTATTAGAAATAATAAGTAATAAAATAAATAGAATCAAAATGGCGGATTCTGTCACGTTTTCTCCAGGTTCTCTCCACTCAGCTCTGGCCTCCTATTACAAACAGGAATTCTTCTTATGTTAATTGCCTTTGCTCATTCTAGAACTTCTTGGCTTTCATCATCTCACTCCCCTCCAAACCTCATATTCCTCCAGCAATTCTGTGTCAAAATGAGGCCTCCATGCTTCCAGTGATCCCTGTGAGACACCTAGAAGCCATCTTTTATGCCTCTTCTCTCCCTTATCACAATTCCAAGCAATCACCAACCCCTTCCATCATCCCCAGGTAAGAGCCCAGACTGTCCCTCTTCACCTGCATCGCCATCACTTTTGGTGATGCCCATGCCATCACTTTTCCCACCTGCACCACTGAAACTAACACCTAATTACATCTATCCTTGCTGCCTCCTGAGGATACTCTCTACCCAGCATCCAGAATGATCTTCTAAAGATGCAAATCAATCATGTCCCCACTTCTGACCCTTTGACCTACTGCCTAGTCATCCAAGAACTATAACCATGACCCCCCATCTACCAGGCATTCTTTTCACTATCTGGCTTCTCCATGGCCTCTCCTGGGGTGGCTGTCTCAGACCTGCTATAGGTCCATGCTCTGTGGCCTTGCAGCAGCTTCACATATCCTTGGTCCTCAGCCTGAGGTGCCTGCTTCTTTCTGTCCATCTGACTAACTCCACCAATGTCACTTCCTCCTAGGAAACCCAAACTTTCCCTACATTTGTAGACTACTCGCCTTGCTACCTCTCTCATGGTGCAGTAGGTGTAGTAATGGCCCCTCCAGTGATGTGCACACCCTGATCCTTAGAACCTGTGGCTATGTCACTTAACAGAACAAGGAGTGCACATATGTTTGAATTAAACATCTAGAGATGGGATCATTACTCTCCTTTAACCAAGCAGTCAAATGCAATTAAATGAGCCCTAAGGAGTCGAGAACCTTTCTCCCCTGTAGTCAAGAGAGCTGAGAGGGCAGAAGACAGATCAGAGAGAAGTAACACTGCCGGTTTTGCAGGTGAAAAAAGGAGGGCCATGAGCCAAGGAATGTGGAAAGCCTCTGGGTAGAAAAAGTTTAGATTCCCTGATATGTAAGAAGGGAATAATAATTCTGATCTCCAAGGGCTACAGTGAGAACTTTAAAACTAATATAAAGAAAGTATTTGGCACAAGGACTTACATAGAGTGAAATGTCAGTAAAACACAATGAATACTATGATTTTATTTGTGTGATTATCTGTTTCCCCCACAAGGTTATAAATTCTGTGAAGATGGACACCATGACTTTGTTATACATTGTGGTAATTCCAGGGAGAAGCACAGAGCTTAACAGAGAAAGTATTCATGTAGTAAATGATATTCAAGGAAGAAATGAATGAATGAATGAATGAATGAATGAATGAGGCTACATGTGAAGTTCTTTGGGTACACAAAGAGTCACAATACACCCAGATAGCTCAAGGACCGCACTGAGAAGCTGCTATGCGCGCTAGACATTACGCCAGGTGCTGATGAATAGAAAGGGGAGGAGTCTTTATTTTCTATGAGTTTACAGCAGCCCAGGGTTCCCAACAGGTGTGTATATAGTGACAGCTCTAGACAGCACAAGCAAGTGTGAGGAAGGTGACAGACCACAAAGATACTTTACAGATAGAAAGAGGAAACCACTTTATTTATCTTTGGTGATCTGGGAAGCTTTCCTAAAGGTACTGAGAGATATTAGAGGGTCTTTGAGTTCAGTCAAAGTTTCCATTGGTGGCACATGCCTGTAATCCTAGCACTCAGGAGGCTGAGGCAGGAGGATCATTGCAAGTTTAAGACCAGCCTGGGCTATGAAGTGGGTTCAATGCTAGCCTGAACTGCATAGCAAGACCCTGTCTCAAACAAGACAAAAAAAAAGTTTCTATTGGACAATGAAAAATATATTGAGTGTGTCAATGACACCAACAGAGTTACTGAGAAAGGAAAGTTAAAGGTTCATGTAAGAGTAGCTTTGATAAAGTTAATCCTGAAGAGTAGAAGACATGAGTTTGTAAGAGTCAGTTTGAGCCAGGCTTTGGTGGGCTTGAACACCAGCTGAGGACTGTGGATTGCTTGCTAATCAGAAAAGAGGGTCAGTGACTATTTCTAACCTAAGGAATGACAAAATGAAAC